>AWUE01016847.1:0-24748 GCA_001974825.2 Corchorus olitorius
GAATTTGTAGTGGAAATTGTGTTTATTCATGACAAATTGATTTTGAGATCTTGATGTTCAATTTGAAAGTAATTTTAATGGATTTCTTAATTTCGAATTGAGTTAATTCGGATTTGAAAAATTGAGGTTTTGATTTAAAGTTATGATTTTTCCTTAAGTTAAAAAATGACTTGAGGATGACATGTTAAGACACTTTGGGTCGTTTTTTTAATTCTTGGAAAAACAAAGCTTGGAGTTAAACACCTAATTTTCCAAATTTGAAATTAACTTGAAAGAAATTGGCAAATCCTTTTAAATGCCTTTTAATTTGAAAATTGAGATTTTTAGTTGATTTCCTAAAACTAGATTCAATTGGGTTGTGAGCATATCTCATGTTCCATATCCTCATTTATTTAAGTTCAAATTGTTCTTGTTTTGGTCTTTGAATTTAGATTTGCATCCTGATTTGTTTATGTGCCTCCTGAACTTCGCTAATGATTTTCTTAGTGTGCAGAAAAGGTCCCCAGTAGACCCAGTCCGACCCATAAGTTTTTATTTCCCTTTAGCTTTTGTTAATTTGTTAATTTGGCCCAATCGGGCCTTGGTTTGTAATAATTTAGTAAAGTAGAATTAAATTGCATGCATATCATATTTACTTGTCATTGATTATATCTGTTTGCATATCATACCACCTTAATTCAGTTGATAACCGTAACCCTTCCAAAGAAGGGGCATTCAGTGAGTGATCGAGTTTTCGGGGCCACTAAATGTCTCCGAGGATGAGACGGCTTTTCTCGGGATGCGTCGGGGCTCCGAGCATATAATCCCGGGAAGTGCTTTCGAAAACTCGGGTTACGCGAATTAACTCTAATAATTGGACTTTGCATTCATCACTTGCATACATGCATTAATCTAGATATGGTAAAAGAACAAAAATCCAAAAAAAGTAAAAATCAGAAAATCAAAAGAAACAATAAAAGGTATTTTCAAAAAAGGTTTTTTTTCAAGTCATGTTCTCTTATTCGATTTTTAAAATTAAGAATTGGATAATTCAAGAGTTTTCAAGGTAAGCATTTTCAAAACAAGGAATGTTTTTGTAATTAAGCAACTCGAAAGAAGATTTTGGAAATTAATAAAATTGATCAAGTTTTTTTGCAAATTCAAAAATGGAAAAAATATTTTATCATTGCATTTTCAAAATTTCTTCCCGGTGCGGAAGACTCAAACAAGAGAACAAAAAGTGAAAGAGAATCGAGACAGAATTGATCGACGGTGTTCGATTACATTCTTCGAATTCTCGACATTGGTTTCAAAAATGGTTTTATTTTCTTTTATAACCCTTTTTCTAATAATAATCAAGATTAGGATTAAAAGCAACCTTTTTTTCTTTTGACCCAGTAGATCTAGTTAGATTAAGAGGTACTGTCACTTGACGGGCGCTCCGGGGGTGCTAATCCTTCCCCGGGCGTAATCGACTCTCGAACCTAGATTTAGGTTACAAAGACCGGACCTTAGGTTTTAGTGGGTCCATTGCCGAGCTATGGACTTTACTTAGCTTAAGTGACCTTTAGGTGACTAATCACACCTTAGAATTTTGATTAGTGGCGACTCCATTTCCAATGTCGTTTCGACAGGGTTCCCCGGACCCGAACGTTTCGACAGCTTGGCGACTCCACTAGGGACAGTTAGAGAGTCAAGCCTCATTTAGTTTAACAAGATCTAATGGTTTCATTTTGTCCTTTTCTTTGATTGTGTTACATTTCCAGTATTTATTGTTGCTTATTACTTGTTTTTATTGCTTAACTGTGTTTTTTATGTTGTGTTGATTGGTGGTCAGCTGCTAGTTTCGGGTTAGGTTGGGGGGTTATGGTTTAGTATGTCGGTAGTGGTAAAAGGTTTGTATGTCCCTTCCGCACCACATCACTTTTTTGCATTGCATGCATCAGCTCGAACCCGGAGCTTGAATTTTATACCCTTAGCTCGGGGGCAGATTAGCTAACCTTCATGGGGTCAATTAAGATCCCCGTACGGGTTATGTGAAATGCCTCCACTCAGATTGAACCCTTTTCAGTGAGCCTGTAATGGGTGAGAATCGGAGGCCTTACTAGCCTAGAGTGGGCGTCAGTAAGGACAATTTGGGAACCTTTAGACTCAAAACTGAAGCCATGCATATAGTGGTGAGAATGCCAGCCTGTATAAAGCCAAACCTGTGAGGATGGGTGTATAGGACGCACAGAAGGGACACTTCTAACCTTTATCCTTTTTACCATTTTCAAATAAAACCGTAGAGCGAGTAATGAGTTTATCCGCAGTAGGCAGACTTCCCGCCCAAGGGCATTTTCGTCTTTTTAGATTTTCAGAAAAATAAAGGGGTTTTGTTAATAAGGGATTTAATTGGGCATCCGCTTTTCTTTAAATTTCAGTTATTACTTAATTTTCTTGTGGTTACTAACTCATCTCCTTGTTTTCTTATTTTTCTGTTCCTTTTTCAGCATTCAGCATTCAGCATTCACGTGCATTTGTAAGATTTGCCAGATTACAATCGGATTAAAAGATGCCTGATTAAGAACAAGAGACCCTGACACCTTGCTCATAATAAAAGAATTTCATTCAACAAAAGAAGACTTGGTAGTCATGAAGTTTAGTTTAAGTTGTTAACCTACATCGTACTTAAAATGGAATTTTATATTGAATATTTTGATGGTGTACTAAACTTCGTCTCAGAAAGCTTAATCAAGTATCTTTCATTCCCATTGTCCTATGGCAAAGTGCATTCATGCAAAGCATAAGTCATGCAAATCGTCATAAGTATCTGTACGCGCCAACAAATGAAGGGCTTTAATTGGGCACTAGTTTGAGGCAATTGAAGCCGTACTTCTTTTTTTTTCCTTTTCAGAAAAAATGAAATGCATAGGGGACCATCCTTTTGTATGTGAGATGTGAAATTCATAAAACTTCGATGGAGGATTCTGGGTTGTTTTATGTGTTTCATTTCTTATGGCAAAAAAAAAAAGTGCATTGCATTCATGTTTAATTTGGTATAATTTATCATGCATCATGACATCACTTGCAATAATTAGAGGTTGAAGTATATTAATAAGGGGTTTCTAATTCGTGGTTCCGTTCTAAAGGTTCCAAGATAGCTCAACATCAGTACTTCACACGGTCAAAAGCTAGAGAAATGGCAGGTCATCACAGTGAAGAATTTGAGGAATTGAAGCGGGACAGGGAAGAAATGAAGGAACAATTAAGACAAGCTTTGGAAGCAATAGCCAGACTGACAGCAGCTCAGGAAACCTCGGTAAAGGAAGGAATGGCTAATGGAAAAGCGACTGGTTCTGAGGGAAAAGTCGAGAACCCTAAGAGCAATGGCAAAACGCATGTTGATGCAGTCAATGACACACCGTTAGGGTATGTCTATTACCCCACTGCACCCTACTATGCTACCGCTCAAGGAGGGGATTCACATGTCCAGTATGAAAATCCAGTGCACTATGACTCAGGAACACTAGCCGCAGGTCAAGATAATTTGGCAGATGAGAACAAGCGCATGATAAGCTTGATTTATGAAAGACTTCGTGGGTTAGAAGGTTCAAGTAGTTACCATCAACTCATCAATATTGCAGAGCTGTCATTGGTAGATGATTTGGTCATACCACCGAAATTCAAGTTCCCGGATTTCGAGAAATTTTACGGGACCAAGGATTACCCAAAAAACCACATGAAAAGTTATGCGAGGAGGATGGGTCCCTATGCAGCAAATGAAAAGCTTATGATCCACTGCTTTCAGGATAGCTTAGCAGGCACGGCCTCCACATGGTACAACCAGCTCGATAAGCACCACATCCGCTCCTGGGACGATCTCGCGAAGGCATTCATTGACCAATACAGGTACCTAGTGGACTTGGCCCCAAATAGGGAATCTCTAAAAGCCCTAGAAAGAAAGCCTACTGAGAGTTACACAGAATTTGCTCAACGCTGGAGGGATATGGCCACTCAAGTTAGGTTGTCGATAGAGGAGTCAGAAATCTCTGGGCTTTTCATTGATACTCAAAAGTCAATCTTCTATGACAAGTTGTTCAGCATGTCAAGTGAACCGTTTGCAAAGATTGTGGTGATAGGACAGAAGCTCGATAATAGCATTAAGGCGGGGAAGTTCATAGTACCAGGCGCGACTAGCAAATGATCAGTTGAGGGAAAGAAAGATGAAGTCAGTAATGTCAGCCATGAGCCTCATGCATCTTATTATCCACCTCCAGTCTACAATTATCCTCAGTATAGTCAGCGCCCAGTCAACTGCTATCGCCCGCCCAGGCCAGTCCAACCTTCTTACCATGCTTATGGGTATTATGTACCACATCAGTACTCAGGAAGCATTAATGCAGTTGGAGGGGCACCTTTCCGTCCAAGGCCATATAATCCTATCCCAGGTTCCTCATGGCCAGCACATCAAAAGGCTCTAGCTTATTCTCCAGGAAATACAAATCCCATGAAGAGCAATGTCCCCATTGACCCAATTCCGTGCGCTTACACTGAACTTCTGCCTCAACTACTCCAACAAAATTTACTGCAACAGTTGCCATGTGTTAATCCCATGAAGCCTCCACTACCAGTATGGTATGATGTTACAGCTCATTGTGATTATCACTCCGGATCCGAGGGGCATACAACAGAGAATTGTCGGCGATTGAAGTATGCTGTACAGGAATTAGTGAGGTCTGGAAGGCTAAGTTTTGGCAATGCGGTACAAGTTAATCCCTTGCCATCTCATGAAGAAACCCAAGCAAACATGGTTGAAACTAAAGAGCTTGCCAGAAGAATATGAGTATCTTAGATAAACGGGTTGATTTCAAGAGATATGTCAGATATGAATGCTATTTTACTCTAAGTAGTATGGAGACATAATAACTTCTATCCCGGCACTTATGCCAAGAGTGTTGGTGAACAGTTCTATGTTTGGGCTTTCTTTTTCAGCATATTATTCTACATGTTTTTCCTTTATCATGAGTAATAAAATAAAGTGCATTTCAAAAGTTTACATAGAGTTTTCATATCCTCTTCATTCATTTATTCTATGTGTTATTTCGTTTGCTTTCCATTATATGTATATATATATTCTACTGTTCAGGCCGATTGACAATGAATACAAAGACGCTCCAGACGAGCCAAGGTTCAGTGATGAAAATGCTAACGAACCTGACTATGAAGACACTGAGGAACATGCACTACCCTCAGATCTTTTGAGACAACAACATACTTGCTCCACACGGAATTTGCAGAACTGATGAAGCTTGGACACTAATGAAGCTCCAAACACTTTCAAATGATATGGATTTTCACGTATGGCTCTCCTGTTAAGGGGCAAAGTTCTCTTGATAAGTTCCCTTCGAAAGAAGGAAAAGAAAAGAAAAAGAAAACTTGGCCTAAAAAAGAAAGAGGTCAGAAAGAAGGAAGAAAAAATAGCACTTGGAGTCTCCAGAGGAGTCCAACCAAATGATTTTCAAAAGAGTCACATGTTTTCAAAAGATTTTTTTTTCAGAAAAATGATTTTTCAAAAGTGGTTTTCTAAATTGGTTTTCATGAGGATGCTCTTCAATGAAGATGTCCAATCTTGAAGTGATAAATGGCTTTCTTTCTTATTCCTTTCACTTGTAGAAAATTTCCTTTGTTGTCCCCTTTGAGCCTAATAAGTTCTTTCAAATGAACCCTAATCAAGGATCACCCTCCACACTGGGGGGTAAAGTTGAGGAAGGATTAGTTCCCATAAATGGAATATTGAATTGAGATCACGAAAGTTAGTGAATTCATTCCATTTGGAAAGTTCAAATCAAAAGTAATTGAAAGGAAAGAAAAAGAAAAGTGGAGATTGAAGAAAAAGAAAAGAAAATGACTAAAATAAAATAAAAGACGATGAAGTTGGAAAGTTGAATGTGGGGATAGTTGAGAAAAATGATCCTTGATTCAAACACCCTTAAACACATTTTGGGCCTATTTATCCTTTCTTTGGCAACCCTGAACCCCAACCTACATTACGTGCCTAATAAAAGTCCATCTTTGATCAAGTGAGGACATTTGAGAAAAGATTTTTCCTCAACAAAAATAATAGTCCTTTTGCAAAATGTCTTGGGTCAAAACTTTTAAAAAAGAGTTTTCGGGTGAATTTAGAGTTTTCCAAGTGCAAGAAAAGAAAAAGTGAAAAATGAAGAAGAAAAAGCTCTAGGGTGAAAACCTGAAAAGGCAGTCTAGAGCAAGGATGGGGATCCCCAGAGCCAGGGATAATAAAGAAGATCAGAGAAAATGGATAAGTTCATATTGAAAGCCTACAAAGAACAGTTCAGATTGAAAGAGTACAATCAGTGGAGACATACTTCAAGAACATCTCTTAATGTCGAAAGGGTGAGTTTCTGGTCCAGACTGAGTCAAGAATAGCAATACCAAAATTGGTTTCAGAGAATCTGTTGGCACGTCAACAAATCATCGTCAGAGTATTCATTGTCATGAAGCGCTACTTTTCTTATATCTATTATTTAAGTGTGAAATACAAATATTTTCTAATAATAACTGCTTTTGAATACTTGCATTTCATTTCATCACTGATCATAAAGGGCTAATATGCATGGAACTGTTCACAAAACTTTCAAAGATAGGGATTTGGAGAAGTAAATGGCCACTTGGGGGCAAGAAAACTGAGAGTTAAAGCAGATGCTATTCAGAAAGGAAATGGGATAAGGCATGAAAAGAAGGACAAATTGGGGCAAGAAAAGAAGACAAGGAATCAGAACAAAGTTGACACGGAGCAAATAGTTTAACAAGCAATAATAGCGGGTGCTAAGATAAGGGACTTGATGGGTTACATTTCGGAACCAGGCGAAGCCATGAACCCCGAATAAAAGAAAATTCATATCATGCATACATCTTGCATTACCATGCATTGACATTAGATCATAGTGCATTCTAATCAGCATTAAAGCATATTTTCAGAGCAGGTTTTTCCAAGAGAAGATTTCAACAATCAGAATTCATCACAAGAACAAATTTTTCGAAGAGATTTCAGATGCTTTAGTTCATTTCAGTTGATCCAAGGCGATCTTTTATTCAATTTATTTCAGTCGATCCAGGGCGATCTTTCCTTCAATTTATTTTAGCTGACCCAGGGCGGTCATTCTTCAAGTTATTTCAGTTGACCCAGGGCGGTCTTTCTTCAATTCATTTCAATTGATCCAGGTCGATCTTACTTCAAGTTATTTTAGTTGATCCAGGGCGATCGTTTCTTCAGTTTACTTGACACAGGGCGATCTTTTCTTCAATTTATTTCAATGGATCCAGGGTAATCTTTTCTTCAGTTTATTTCAATTGATCCAGGATGATCTTTTCTGCAGTTTATTTCAGTTGACCGCAAATTGGTCCTCTTTCATCATCCATCAAGAAGTTTACAATTACAACATCAGATTCAGAGTCATTTTCCAAAGGTATCATTTCATTTTATCGGGATTTTCATCAAGAATTCACGAATAAGTCTAAAATCCTTGGTCAAGGTCTCTATTTAAAGCTTGCACTGGTAAGTCCTCCGGGCATTTCATATTTTCTTCATGAACTATTCTACATCATTGCTTTATTTTAATCCTGGTTGAGGATCGTCGCTTTATTTTAATCCTGTTTGAGGATCGTCACTTTATTTTAATCCTGTTTGAGGATCGTTGCTTTATTTTAATCCTGGTTAAGGATCATCGCCTTCTTTTAATCCTGGTTGAGGATTATTGCTTTCTTATCCTGATTGAGGATCATTGCTTTATTTTAATCCTGGTTGAGGATCATTGCTTTATTTTAATCCTGGTTGAGGATTATTGCTTTCTTATCCTGGTTGAGGATCATTGCTTTATTTTAATCCTGGTTGAGGATCATTGTTTTATCTTAATATTGGTCGAGGATCGTTGCCTTATTTTAATCCTGGTTGAGGATTATTGCTTTCTTATCCTGGTTGAGGATCATTGCTTTATTTTAATCCTGGTTGAGGATCATTGTTTTATCTTAATCCTGGTCGAGGATCGTTGCCTTATTTTAATCCTGGTTGAGGATTATTGCTTTCTTATCCTGGTTGAGGATCATTGCTTCATTTTTTATCCTGGTTGAGGATAATTGCTTCATTTTAATCCTGGTTGAGGATCGTTACTTTATTTTAATCCTGGTTGAGGATCGTTGCTTTATTTTTATCATGTTTGAGGATCATTGCTTTATTTTAGTCCTGTTTGAGGATCATTGCTTTATTTTAATCCTGTTTGAGGATCATTGTTTCATTTTAATCCTGTTTGAGGATCATTGTTTTATTTTAGTCCTGTTTGAGGATAATTGCTCTATTTTTATCCTGGTTTAGGATCATTGCTTCATCAGTTAATCCCGACGTAAGATTATTGCATTATGAGTTAATCCTGATTTAGGATTATTACTTTAGTTTATTTGAATCTTGATCACTGCTTCATTAGTATATTTCAATCATGATCTAACATTATTACTGTGTTAGTTTATTTCGATCTTGGTTCAGGATCAGTACTTGTCAGTTAATTTCAGATCATATTCAGATTTGTTGTTTTCATCGGTTAGTTTCAGGATCCTATTCGAGGATCTCTTTGCTTTGAATTTCATCTTCGGAGGCTGCTTTGGGGCTTTATTTTAGGACTCCTTTTCCAATCTTTGCTAGCTTTCTCTGCTTGAAAATGGGTGTCCACGTCTTTGCACACTTTCTAACTCTCAGAAAGTATACAAACTACTCTTTTGCACACTTCCTGATATTTAGAAAGCACGCAGAGAGGGGCAGCTGTAGACACCCTTTTTTGTCCTATATCCTTTATTTAAATCAATTTTTCTCTTATTTAGCATTAAAGTCATCTAGGGGCATTTTGGTCATTTAGGCACATTCAGGGGCATTTTGGTCGTTTTGAATTCACATTTAATTTAGATTAACTAATTCATTTTTACTCATCTAAATTGCATTTTGAAAAACTCAAAAAAATCTTAGCATGGGCACCTTTGGCATTTCTGCATTTTTCATAGTTCAGATTCATTTAGTGGTTTAATATTTGTTGCACGTTAATCATATGGGTTAAGCCTGTTTAGCAATAGGACTAGTTTTCAAATGGCATTTCCATACCCAATCTAGTCTCATGTTCTTTTTAATTATGTCATTCATATGCCATTTTTTTGCATTAGTCACTTTGGTCATATTGTTCATATTGTTCATGTGTGTGCATTGGTCACATTGGAGCATACTCATTCTTTATCATGTCATTTAGTTTACTAGTCATGTGTGTGCATTTGGATTAATTAGGAGATTAAATTAGATCAAGCCCTTTTCTTTTTAGTATTCTATGATGATATGAAAGCAATTGGTTCTCTTAGTTCCCAAAAATAAAAAGTACATAGTTCCAAGCCTCAGATTACAAGTGTCCCAAAACAAAAAAAAGGAAGTTTATTTACAGATCCTTTCTCTAGCTCATGCATGTGACAAAAGTACAAAAAATTGGTTTTACACTGTGCATGCTCAAAGACTTGTTCGGTGCTTCTTGAAATCCCATTTTCCTTGCTCTTTTTTTTCCTTCCATTCTCTTTTAACAGGTTGAATTTGATGCAATTCAAAGTATGTGCATTAAGGCCTCCCCTGCAAATGCCAGTATCAATCATACAGTAAGCAAATGCAAGATTGGATGGAATAACAGAATGTGATTAAAGGAAATTAACAAGCAGTGGCATAGAGTAATTGGACACAAATACAAGGCACAAAGTTGGTACCAGCAAAGGATCAAAGCAAACAGCAGAGTTGTGTGATGCCATTGAGCCCAGGACAACAGGCCAAGCAAATGCAACAATATGCACACATAAAGTAAATACCCAATTTCATCATCACCAAAATTCCAAACCCAATTCAGTTTCAAAATTTGCAGAGAAGCTTACCTAAATTCCTGGCCAGCTCAGCAACTTCTTGTTGCTCATCAGCAGCCCTAGCTTATCGGCTGGTGACATAAATTAACCTGCAAAGAGACAAAAAAAAAGATGTTAGCTATAGGGAGAAGAACTTGGACATACAGAAAAAAAAAATTGGATACACACAAAAGAAAAACGGTTTTCCTTTCTCTCCCGGATCTCTCGGATTTCTCTCACAAATTCTTATCTCTCCACAATCACCCTGATTTTCTCCAACTCCCCACTCTCTAAAACGAATCCTTCCATTCCCTCGACCTATTTCGGCCCTCTTCACTGATCATACTGCAAAAAAAAAAACACACACACACAAGCTCCCGCTGCTGAACCTCTCACACTTCCCTCCTCATTTTTCTTACACACACTGAAAAAAAACTTCAGTCTCGAACATACCCACTGGAACCACACACAGCTCATTTCTCCCTCCCAATTTGCTTTTCCCAGCTTCACATACACACACTGAACAATCACTGAAAAATCATGAACCCATTCTCGAGTCTCTCCCTCTGATTCTCAAACACTCATCCTCTCTCTCCATTCGATTCCTATCTACACTACATCACATACACACAGGATCCAGGACACCCAAAAAAAAAGAAAAAAAGAAAGAGAGAAAAGCTTCTCTCTGCAGACTCTCATCACCAAAAATCTCTCCAACCTCTCTCACTACTCTCTAAAAAGCAAACACCTCACTGATGATCTCACCCCCACTTCCTCGACACACACTCTATCGAATTCTCTCTGACACGAGACATTTTTTTTCTCGATCTACACATCCACTGCAAAAATAAAAAAAAAGAAAAGAAAAGCCTCTCTAGCCAACGGAGGTCCATTTTTTTTGAGCTTAGATAGGGGGCGGGTTAAGGGTATTCGAAAGAGAAAGAGAAGATAAATAACATACCTGGAGTTCACACCGATTCGATGGCTCGATTTGGAGATTGGCGGCTGTGGAACAAGGGCTGTTAAGCCTTGTCTCAACGGCTTCCGGCCAGATCTTAAGAAATCCGAGCACGGACTCGGAGATAGGAAGTTGGGACGAGTACGACTGAAGATTGATGGCGTCGACGATGGAGAAACACCATTATTTGATATCTTTATTTCTTTCCATTTTTTTTTAAAAAAAGATTCTTGACTTGGATTAAAAATTTGAAGAGAATGAGAGCAATCACAACCACTTTTTTAGAAACAAAGTGTTTTATTCACTTCATTTTTTAATCTTAACTTCTAATGACCTATATTAATTTAGTCTCTATATGCATGAGTGCACGTGATGCATGGATTCCGATTAATATAAGTTTTACCAAATAATTACACGAGGAACACTGTCCGAGTGCCTTCCACACATACTGGTAAGACCCCCGTCCAAATATTCCAAGCCTAGAGGCGATGAATTAAGACCGACAATGACTGTCCAAATCCCAATCATACACCCCATCATCGGGTCATTTAAATTAACTCGCATGTCAGGGCATAATTAACAACAAAAAATATAAAATTTGAACGTGGATGCACATGAAATTTGATTACAAGCTAATTCAATTTTAATCCTCATAAAATAGCCTAACAATTAAACTCTAAACTAACCCTCAAGCCCAATACATAAATTTGTATCATAAGTAAGTCCAAGTTAACAATACATGCCAAAACTCAAGTAAACAAAAGCAAAGTCCAATAGGGAAATGGTCCAACAGCAACTTGAGCCCAACATGCCCACATGATTACCCTTTAAACTTTTGGATCGAAAGCCCAAACACAAGCCTTTGAGGTCCCAAATGAAACCATGACCCAAGCTTTAAAACGTTGAGAATTAAAATTAATTTCTGGAATTTGAACCAATCTTAAACGTTTGGGACCCAATTGAATAAAATTGAGGGACCAAATTGAACACGCCGAAAAGATAGAGTTTTTATGTGCATAAAATTAGAAATCATGGTACCTAATTGCATCAAATGACCGTTTCAGGGACTTAACTGACCGAAATTAGGGACCCCATTCCATACCATTTCAAAAATTACTAACCTAAAGCTCTAATAAGAAACAATTTTACACCAAATCACAATAACAATTAAATTTCATCCGAAAATGGCTAAGAAAATTTTAAAATGGTCTTAACTATAAATGGGGTCATCTTCTTCATACACTTTAACATAAATTCCTTATCTTCTTTAGCCGCCGCCGCTGCCTCCTCTACCTGAAATTGTGCTCCGCTCGGCCAGCCACCGCGTCAGAGGTCTCACCGTTTCCGGATGGAGCTCAGACGGTGCAGAAAGTTGCTCCTAAACGCCACGAACCCGACTCCGGTGGTATTTCTCCAAGATAGGGCCTCTAAAACCCCGAGTCCGGCTATACCGGAACTTAAAACACCCTTTCAGATCCGGTTAATCTAGCCACCGGATGAACCCATAACTCAAATATGTTACTTTCCCTAACCTACCCAATGATTTCACTGAATTAATTTAGAAATCTAAACCTCCCCACACAAAAAAACTCCAAGACCGAAAGTTTCAATACCTCTAACGAAGAAGATGAACGAAAACGAAGTAGGTTAACACTGAAAAGAGAAGAAATTGGGCAAGCCGAGAGGTAAGAATCCCAAACCCCCTCTATTTTCTTTTTTTGTTTTCTTTTGTGTTTTTGGTATCTTCTTTTGGTATTTTTTTTACTGTTTTTTTTTTAGAAACTATGAACCCTCTGTTCTTATTCTATCCTCCTCCTCAAACTGAAAATCCCCCCCATTTTTCGATCCTCAAAACTTCCCTCCCTTCTATCTTTTTATTTTTTTCCTTTTTCTCCTTCAAAAAAACCTCCTCCCTTTTGTTAACTCTCCGCATCTTTTTATCTAAGGTCTCAGGGACTTTTTTGCTCTAAGGACTGAATTCCTTTTTTCTCCTCCCCCGATCCTTGAGAGTAAATTCTGTCTCTTTTTGTAATTCCCACTTCTAGGGAATTGTTTGCCCTTGGTTTGTCTTTTTCCTTTTTCCCTCTTTTGTTTGAGCTCAGTGGTGTGTGCAGCAACAGTGTGGCAGTGCGTGTTTGCAGGAGATGAAATGGTGCGCTTATTTTGTTTGCCTTTGCTTTTTATTACTATTTATTTTGCAACTTTGTCTTTCCTTCTCCTTTGCAAATGAAAGGCTCCCGTGAACTCTCCTTGCAGCTGTGCTGAGCTGGCTTGGACCAATCAGAAGGTCTCAAAACCTAGGGAGCCAATTACCCACCGCCAACAGCTGAGGTAGTGGTCTCTTTCCAGAATTTTTATATGACTCATTGCTTCTGTTTCAAACGGTTTCATTGTTGCTGCAATGGGGAATTGATTTGTCTGCCATGTAATTGTTTAGAGAATGATATGCTCTATATGAAACCAAACGCTCTAAAAATGAGATATGGCTGCATGTTGTTTGAGAAGACAAATTTAAATCCTAAATGGTGACAAGAAATGCAAATGCTTAGCTGTGAAAATAATTATGTGTGCTACTGAAATTTCCTATATGCATTGATGAACTTAATGTTGTTGTTTATTATATGAATTCGACAATGTATCCAAATGCATGCTAGCAATTGTTGCTATGATTGGGACTAAAATGGACTGTTAAACATGATGAAGTAATGACAATACATAACCTAAGATACGTGACTATGGACTGAATGCATAATTGTGAAAGTTGTGAATATGCAAAATAAATGGGAGTTCAGCAATTAAATGTGATGCTTGAGGGCTGTTTTTTTTGCTGCTGAAATGCAAGTGCTTAATAATGCTGGAAAGTGAATCTGAGACTCTAGAGATGCTTTGAATTTGTATGCAATGTGAGCCTGCTTATGATGATATGCTTGAGATGAAATGAATGCTCCATGGCTATGAAATGTGTATAAGAGTGCTGTACCAAACTGCTTTTAATGCTTATGCTGTAATGCTAGATATACCCCTAATCCATAATGCTAAATATGTCAATCAATTTCCTTTACAAGATATGTGGCAAGCTTTGGAATAGCCTAATGAAGATTAGAACCAAAGAAGGCAAGAGAAATGGGGAAAACCAGGCCCGTAACAAAAACAGACAGAGTGCAAGTCCAATTGGAGTCTTTTGAATTGCACTTTGCAATTTGTAAACTTAAAACTTTGTTAAACTAGAATTCAAATGTAGAGCTACCTTTTTTTGGAATTTTTTGTAAAATATGTAGAAACGGAAAGAAATGTTAAACCTTCTTTTATTTTGTATTGTGATAAATTTAAAAGAGATGGCCTTCTTCTCCAAACTAGTCCGAGAGTGAGCCCATTGTGCTCAGATATCCAATAAAGGCTCGTAAAGCAGATGATAGAACCTGGTGCGATACTAAATGCAATATAAAGTCTAATTAGATTGATATATGAAACAGACTGGATTTCCATAATGACTCCTCATTAAGATGAGTATCTAAAGTACTAAATACCAAACTACTAGTGAACAAACTAGAAGATTCAAAAGCTCAAAGCCAAGCCATCTCCTTTTGCTTGCTTTTTCGTTTATTGTGCAATTGGTAAAATGCTGACATGTTAATGTAAGGCTAAAAAAAAGTATTTTTGGTAATGAGATGGGCCTCTAAATCTATTATGAAATGAAGACAAATCCTAACAAGACAAGTGAAGGCCCAAAAATGTATGAATTTCCACTATGTAATAGGAAAATATTTTGGCTTAATAGAAAAGGAGGAGGGTTTTATTTATGGGTTGATGCCGAAGATGCCATGCCATGTCATGCCATTACAATAATGAAATATGCAACGGACGAGGTGAGATATGCTAACGCAAAACGGAATCAACTAATACCACTTTAAAGTGATACCATTTTAAAGTGAACTAAACAAAGGGCATTTTTTTTTTCAAAAGCAATCAAATGAAAAGGTAAATGCTAATTAGCAAAATAAGTCTGAATATTCTACTAAATTGCTAAAATAACCTAAACGACCCTAGATAACTCTAAATGCCAATTAAGAAACAAAACAGCTTGAATTAAAGGATACATGTAAAAAACGGGTGTCTACAGCTGCCCCTCTTTGTGTACTTTCTAACTATCAGGAAGTTTACAAAAGGTAGCTTGTATACTTTCTGAGATTTAGAAAGTGCGCAAAGACGTAGACACCCACTTCACCGAGCAGATAAAGTAAAACCTGACTCGAAAGAGAATTCCAAAAGTGAAATCGAAAAGCTGGATTTTGAACTTTAAAGCGGGGGATATCCTAAACTAGGACTTCGAAATTAACTGACAAAGCAATAACCCTGAACAGGATTCTGAAATTAACAGATAAAACAATGATCCTAAATGGGCTTCTGAAAATGGCGAATAAAACCATAATCTTGAATAGGATTCTAAAAATGACCAATAAGGAAATGATCCTGAATAAAATTTTGAAATTGATCTGATAAAGCAATGATCCTGCATAGGATTCTGAAATTCACTTGATAAAGCAATGATCCTGAGTAGGATCTTGAAATTAATTTGATAAAGCAATGATCCTGAGTAGGATTTTGAAATTAATTTGATAAAGCAATGATCCTGAGCAGGATTTTGAAATTAACCGATAAAGAAAAGATCCTGAATAGGATTGTGATTGACTGGTAAAGAAATGATCCTGAGTAGGATTCTGATATCGACTAATGAAGCATTGATCATGAATAGAATTAAAACACATAATAATAAAGCAAACTAGTTCATGAAGAAAACATGGAATACCCGGAGGACATGTCAGAATTAATACCCAGAGGTTTCTGAAATTGTGCCCAGAGGTCTTACAAATGCAAACTCGACCTTGGGCAAGGTTTTGATTTTGAAACTTAAATGCAACTTTGATTAAAAACTTGATGAAATGAAATGATACCCGGAGGATTTATCATAATTAATTCCTGGAGGTTTCCGAAATTGTGCTCGGAGGTCTTACAAATGTAAACTCAACCTTGAGCAAGGTTCTTTGAAATTTAAACGCAACTTTGATTAAAAACATGATGGAATGAAATGATACCCGGAGGATTTATCAGAATTAATACCCAGAGGTTTCTGAAATTGTGCCCGGAGGTCTTACAAATGCAAACTCAACCTTGAACAAGGTTTTCTTTTGAAATTTAAACGCAGCTTTGATTAAAAACCTGATGAAATGAAATGATACCCGGAGGATTTATCAGAATTAATACCCGGAGGTTTCTGAAATTGTGCACGGAGGTCTTACAAATGCAAACTCAACCTTGAGCAAGGTTTTTTGAAATTTAAACGCAACTTTGATTAAAAAAACTTGATGGAATGAAATGATACCCGGAGGATTTATCAGAATTAATACCCGGAGGTTTCTGAAATTGTGCCCGGAGGTCTTACAAATGCAAACTCAACCTTGAGCAAGGTTTTCTTTTTGAAATTTAAATGCAGCTTTGATTAAAAACCTGATGAAATGAAATGATACCAGGAGGATTTATCAGAATTAATACCCGGAGGTTTCTGAAATTGTGCCCGGAGGTCTTATAAATGCAAACTCAACCTTGAGCAAGGTTTTTTGAAATTTAAACGCAACTTTGATTAAAAACTTGATGGAATGAAATGATACCCGGAGGATTTATCAGAATTAATACCCGAAGGTTTCTGAAATTGTGCCCGGAGGTCTTACAAATACAAAACTCGACCTTGAGCAAGGTTTATTAAAATTTAAACACAACTTTGCTGAAAAACTTACCAAAATGGATTTTGTCTTCGCTTTTCCAAGATCTTGTTATCTTCTTTCCTTGCGAATATCTGTCATGAATGCATGATGATGCATTGCCCCGATGTGTGCATGTATGCATGAATGCCCATGAATGTATGGAACGTATGATGAATTACTTCGAGAAGTGATGTTCAATTAACTTCCCTTTTCGATCAGATGCCCTGTTGTCCATTTTTAAGCTTTGAACCTGACTTAGAGATGATCCACTTCTATCGAAAGCCTTGACTCGTTAGTCGCATGATCGATTCTTTTTGAGGCCTGTAACAGTTCAAAACAACTGCACAAGAAACCGTCACATCTAAATGATTATAATAAACGTCACCACATTTGCCCAATGAGAATGTCATGCAAGCAACATGCAAACTTTGTGGAAATTAGAATTTTTTCAAAAGGGAATTGGTGAACACCATTGAGAATGCCCCTTAAATTTTGACCTTTTGGGGGTAACCAATGTGCTTCATCCTTGGCTCACAAATGGAATGAAATCAGTTTGCAAAAAAATTCTTCTTTCTTTTTTTTTGAAAATTGTTTTCACAATCAAGTCCATATTCATTCGGGAAAAAGGTTCGAGTCAACACTGGCCATTCGAGGGGTATGGTTTGAAAAGTGGGAGAAAATATCATCAGGGATATGACTTCAATGAATGGGCTCCTTCTGGTTAAGCTGAAGTGTTAGGTGATTTCCTCATTTTGACTATCCATGAGTTAACCGGCTCATTTATCTTATAGAGGTCTCACTTTCTTTGAGTGCTTTCGGTTGTGAACTTCAGGAGGCCTTGTAGATTCACATTATTGCTCTAGACTGCCCTTTTGGGTTTTCACCCTAGAGCTTTATTCCTTTTATTTTTAATTTTTTTTATTTTTTTTGCACTTGAAAAAGTCCAAATTTACCCGAAAACTCTTTTTAGAAACTTTTGACCAAAACATTTTTCAAAAAGGACTGTGCTTTTTTTGTTGAGGAAAAATCTCTTCTCAAATATCCTCACTTGACCAAAGATGGACTTTTATTAGGCATGTAACGTAGGCTATGGTTCAGGGTTGCCAAAAAAAGGATATAAAGGCTCAAAAATGTGTTTGGGGGATATTTAAATCAAGGATCATATGTGAAGGATCTCATCATACCAATTGCCCTTTACTCCATCTTATACTTTTTTCAATTTTTCAATTTCCACTTTTATTTTCAGTTTTCACTTTTTTTGTTTTCGTTGTTTTTTGTTTCTTTTCTTTTCTCATTTTTTTTGCATATTTACTGACTTCTGACTTTGAATTTTTTGATGGAGTAGACTTAATTACTAACGGGATGCCCCATTCAATCTTGAGTGCAAACCCTTTCTTTCGAGGCTGATCCTTCTTCACCTTTGCCCTCCAGTGCGGAGAGTGATCCTTGATTAGGGTTCATTTGGAAAGAAATTAATTAGGCTCAAAGGGGACAACAATGGATATTTTTCTACAAGTGAAGGGAACATGAAAGAAAGCCATTTATCACTTCAAGATTGGACATCTTCATTGAAGAGGTTCCTTGTGAAAACGAGTTTTGAAATCCATATTTTGAAACAACATTTTATCAAAATCTTTTAAAAACAATGACTCTTTTTTTGAAAATCATTTTGTTGGACTCCTCTGGATATTCCAAGTGTTTTTTTTTTCTTCTTTTTTTCATTTTTTCATTTTTTCTTCTACAATTTTTTTCAATGGGAATTTTGGATTGAGATTCTTGCCCCTTTTACTCAAATGACCTCTTTGTAAAATAAATTGAGTAACCTTGTATTCCACTTCGTTGGAGAGAATGTTGATTTTGTTAATCACAAGGGTAAGGAAGGTATTATTGTCTGACAACCGGATTGATCGGAAGAAGTGATTCTCTTCTTGGACACCAAAGTGATCTGAATGTGTCCTTTTGAAAAATCTTGCCCAGAGGCATAGAAATGTGATTGTTTTGGTCTTTTGGGATCGCCCCAATGTATAAGGTAGGCCAAGTTGATTTTTGTTGTGTTTCAAAAGATAAAAAAAAAAAGTGAAGATTTGGCTGAGGGACTTATTTTCGGTTTCAAGGGTGTTTGTGCTTGTGTTTCGGGCACAGTGTTGACAAAATCCAAGTGATCACATTAGAATCCAATTTTGAGTGAAAATCCCGCGTTGAAAAACCTTTTTTTTTTTTACAAAAATTCGTTATTCCTTTGCTCGTTGCCTGGACAAAGATCATCGTCCTTCCAAATGTCTTTGAGAATTTATCAGGGGTCTTGCCAAATGGTGAACACCAAATTTGAAAACTTTTGCAACACATATCCCAATTTTTTTTTTAATTACAAAGATTACTGAAACAAGAGAGAATAACAAAAACTAGCAGAAACATCATTGAATTTTAAAATGCTATGCACATGCCATGCTCATGTAATGGGAGTTTCAGAGTTTCGAAGAATTTCTCCCTTTTTACAAGTTTTCATCTCTTCTTTTGATTGATTTGAAGCTAGGCGGCCTTCCATTGCTCGAGAAGTTCAAGGGTCAGTGTACCACTCTTGATCAAGTCTCTAACTCTCTCCTTTAGCTGCCTGCAACTTTCTGTTGAATACCCCACAACCCCCATATGATAATCACATTTACAGTCTGAGTCATAGCTTATGGCTGATGGGTTAGGAATTGTTTTCATGGCTACTTGAGAGATAAGTTGATTCTGAACCAGCAGTGGTAGGAGATCAGCAATTGGGATCGGCAATTGATCAATCTCGGATTGATTTGCAGCTCGGGCCTTCTTTCGAGGTATGAACTTGTCATGCTTCACATTTCGATCCATACACCCGATATAGCTATGCTCACCCATTTCGCTTCCTTTCCTCTTTCTCTGTCCTTTGTCATTTTCTAGTATAGCCAGAATCTTTCCGCTTTGAATGGCATCCTCAATCGTCTCTCCAATGTGAATGAGTTTAGTAAAATCATCTGGCCAATTGCTAAACATCATTTCCAAATATGGATCTGGAAGTGTTGGAACCAAAAGGTCTACCATGTCCTTTTCAGGTAAAGAAGGTTTAACTTGCATCGCCACATCCCTCCATCTCGCTGCATATTCTCTGAAGCCTTCATCTGATCTCATCTTCATTTTTGTGAGTGTTGTACGATTGGGTGTTGTTTCCATCAAATATCTGTAGTGAGCAAGGAATGCCTTTGCCAAATCTTCCCACATACCAATGTAGCTGGCCTCTAACTGAGCATACCATCTGGCTGCGCTCCCTGTAAAACTATCCTGGAAGCAAAAGATCATCAACTTCTCATCGTGGATGTGTGGGGTAATTCTACGACAATACATGGTCAAGTGTGTCTTGGGGCAACCGACTCCATCATATTTCTCAAATTTGGGCATTTTGAATCTTGGCAGGATGATCAGATCCGAAACCAAGCAAAGATCTTTCGGGTGCACAGATCCGTATATGTTGGCACCCTCAATATTTTTTAGCCTCTTATCCGGTAGTTCATACACATCCTTCTGCATCTCATTCAGACCCCCCTCCGAGCTTCGAAATCCCGCAGCAACACTTGGATTCAAATGATTGAAGGCTTGTTTTTGCGTCTTTTGTTGTGTCACATCAACAGGATTTGACTCATGAGAATTTTCAAACAACGTGTTCTCCTCCAAATGCTCATTGCCCCCTTGTCTTAATTGCACACCGATCTGTCCCTTACTTGGTGTCAAGCTCAATTTTCTCTGCGTTGCTTCTGACCCTTGCCCCATGTGTCTTGGATTTTGCTCTATTTTCTCAACTTGATCAATTGCATCTATGATTCTTGTGGAAGAGGGGATATCCTGAGGACTTGTCATTTTACCTGTCAAGCAGCAAATAAATGACATTTAGATCCTTATCAACTAGAGACCCCATCAATCGTCTCCCTAGGCATGGCCTGACTAGGAAGAAGCATTTCCTCCAGAGAGCATTAACATTGATCTCTCTTTCATTGCGTTTGATAGAGTCTATGCATGGGATGCTTGATGATGACATGTATATGTCGTGAAATGATGCTAGTGGTGTATGGATGATGGGCAATGTTTGTAACATAAAATATACAAGTGAAAAAAGAAACTTCTCATTTATTATCAATAAAACCACATTATCTCATTACATCCTACTACAAACACAGTCTTAAATTTGCACAAGACTGACTAAAAAAGTAACTAAAGAAAGCCCAAACAATCTCCCTAGAAGTCCTTAGGCATAGCCCAAATTCCCCACTTCTACCCGTTCTTGGTACTGAAACTTGGGGTACCCGTCGGCTCAAAAGCTAACTTTCCCCCATCAATCAATCTTTGCACGTCATTCTTCAGTCTTGTGCAGTCTTCAGTGGAATGACCCACAGCTCCAGAATGATATTCGCAGTGGGCATCACTTTTATACCAATCAGAGTAGGGTGGCTTCAAGGCACACGGGGATATTGTTTTAGTTCAAGTAGGCCTCTTTGCACTAATTGGGGAAGCAAGTCTGTGAAAGTGATTGGAATTGGGCTTAGTGGCTTTTTCAACCTTTCCATTGAGCTTGTGGGTTGAGTGATTGGCAGAGGTTTTGGCACCTGGGCAGATGACTGAAAGTTCTGCTGTGGATGAGGCGGGTACTGGTGAGGGTTTGGAAGGTTTCCCCAAGATTTGGTATTCGGAGTATATAAAGGTGGTGCCGGGTGAAAATGAACAGTTGGCTGGTGGGCATTACTTTATGGTTGTATTGCTCCAAAAGGTTCCACCTTTGACACACAACCCTTGAGTTGCTCAATTTGCTTGGCAAATTCATCCATCCCTTTCGCAATTTTGTCCAAATCTGGAAACTTATTTAAGCCGAAAGCACAGCCTGATTCAGGATGAGGTTGTTGCGATGACGTATTCAAAAGAAGTTCCTTGACCCTTTCCCCATCACCAATATTTATCGTTAGCCGGGCGACTTGCCTTTTCAACTCATCCATGTCGTATGCCATCATCTCTTGTCTGCCTTCTAGACCGCTTATCCTCATTTCCATAAGCCTCTGATTATGCTCCAAGTGTTGGATTCGAGATTCCAACCAAACTCCCATGCTTGAATAATATCTAAGAACCCTACTAATCTGAATTACATGACAAGCCTTGAATAAGTAATGTTTACAAATGGTCTAGGTAGACAAACTATTTACAAATGATGGTGGTAATGCAAAATGAATGCCTGAACATATTTATGAGATGCACGACATGATGTCTCGGAAATGGCAAGAATGCTCGCATGAGTTCACGATGGAATGGCATGGATGCTATGCTGATGAGCAAATGCATGAATATGCACTACTAACCACGTGATGTGAAAACATTGCAATATATGAATGCATGAGGATGCACAATAATGTCATGATCTTTATGATGCAGTCCTGCTAAACAAAAAGGTTATGTGGGTATAGTATCTAAATGTTTGCCATAGGACAATTGGAACATAAGATACTTGATTAAGGCTTTCAAAACAAGGTTCAATATATTACAAAACATTCAATACAAGGTTTCTATTGTAGGTACAACAAGGGTTTTTTATTTGATAGCAACTTGGACTGAATTTCTTGGTTGGTGGGTTTTGTCTTGTTGAATACTTGTGAGTGGCTTTCTTTTGGATGTGGGATGGTTGTCATGGGCTCTTGCGACTTAATCAAGCATCTTTTATCCCGACTGTACTCTGGCAAGCCCTACGAATGTATGAAATGCATGACGCTCCTTTGAAATAAAGGAAAATAAGAAAACAAAGTGTCAGTAGCAATTTAGGATATAAAATAACAAACAACTAAGAAAAATCTTAAAAGAAAATGCCCCACTTGCTTTGTTAAAAATATTTTCCACTGAAAACTTGGCAAATATGTTGCCTTGGGGCAGGTTGGTTCACCTATTGTGAGCAATGCAATTACTCACCCTACGATTCAAATTTACAAAACGTGATAGCGAAGGTAAGAAATGTTTCCTTTTGTGTACTTGATTTTATCCTCATGGGTTTGGCTCTAACTAAGCTGGATATCTCTCAGAAATCTATATGCATGGTGAGGATTCACATTTTATCTAAAGGTTCCCAAACTGTCCTTACTGTCGCCCACTCTAGGCTACTAAGGCCCCCAATCCTCGCCCATCATAGGCTCATTGAAAAGGGTTCAATCTGAGTGGAGGTGTTTCACTAAAAACCCGCACGATGGCTATCGTCACACGAGGGCTAGCTACTTTGCCTCCTCCTAAAATGGTTGGAGCTCCGGTATAAGCTCATGCAATGCAAATGCAAGTTATTAGTGCGTGTGTGAAGGAACATACAAACCCTTACTGACCACTACACCCCAAAAATTACTAAACTACCCCCAAAGGAAAAACAGAGCAGAACAAAGATTAGACAGAGTATACGAAATATAAACAAAGCATGTAAACACAAACAAACAAGAAATAACATGAATAAACAAGAAGCAAACAACCATATACAAAAACCCTAATCAATTCTAAACTAGAACCCAGTTTGACTCTCTATATGTCCCCAGCGGAGTCGCCAAGCTGTCGAAACGTTCGAGTCCGGGGACTCTGTCGAAACGACTTAAAAAAACAGAGTCGCCACTAATCTTTTTTACCTAGGTGTGATTAGTCACCTATCAAATTATTAAGCCCAATCTCAACCTAAGCTTGGCGAAGGTGATACTAGCCTAATAAATGGTCTACTTATCCAGAGTCTAAGGATTCGGGAGTCTTATACGTGTGGGGAAGGATCAGCACCCCCACAACGCCCGCCAATTTTGACGGCACTGAACTAACCTAGATTTTACCCATGAGTTTCTATTATTGGTTGTAGTTGCTCCTAAATTTAAATGATTTGAAGAGAATGAATCCTTTGTTTAATTTTGAAAACAAGATGACTCAAGCGCAAACGGATTTTTGTATATATATAGAAAGAGTTTGGGAACCAAGGTTTTTGTATATTCAAAATAACTCTCATTTGGTAGGAATGAGAACTTTCCTTTTCTTAAAAAATTGAAAAAAAGTGGGAGTCTTCTCTTTTGAAAAATAAAACTTGGTTGATTAATTTTTTTGATTGATTTTTCTTTTTGTGATCTTGAAATTCTTTAGAAACATTCAAAAAAACCTCTTCTAATTTTGGGAATTATTTGATTTTGATTCTTTTAGTTAAGCTTGGGATTTTGAATCACCATATTTGTAAAATCCATTTTTTCTCTTTTTTTAGAACAAAACATGTTCTCATTTTCCCTTTTGATTCCCTCTTTTTCTTAAAAAAAAAACTAATTTTCACTTCTCTTTTTAATTCACCCTTTTTATTTCTCATGACAAAAAAATAAAAGACTCAAGCCTTGAATTTTTGGAGAAACAACATTATTTGATATCTTTTTTTCTTTCCATTTTTTTTTAAAAAAAGATTCTTGACTTGGATTTAAAATTTGAAGAGAATGAGAGCAATCACAACCACTTTTTTAGGAACAAAGTGTTTTATTCACTTCATTTTTTAATCTTAACTTCTAATGACCAATATTAATTTAGTCTCTATATGCATGAGTGCACGTGATGCATGGATTCCGATTAATATAAGTTTTACCAAATAATTACACGAGGAACACTGTCTGGGTGCCTTCCACTCATACTGGTAAGACCCCCGTCCAGATATTCCAAGCCTAGAGGCGATGAATTGAAACCGACAATGACTGTCCAAATCCCAATCATACACCCCATCATCGGGTCATTTAAATAAACTCGCATGTCAGGGCATAATTAACAATAAAAATATAAAATTTGAACGTGGATGCACATGAAATTTGATTACAAGTTAATTCAATTTTAATCCTCATAAAATAGCCTAACAATTAGACTCTAAACTAACCCTCAAGCCCAATACATAAATTTGTATCATAAGTAAGCCCAAGTTAACAATACATGCCAAAACTCAAGTAAACAAAAGCAAAGTCCAATAGGGAAATGGTCCAACAGCAACTTGAGCCCAACATGCCCACATGATTACCCTTTAAACTTTTGGATCGAAAGCCCAAACACAAGCCTTTGAGGTCCAAAACGAAACCATGACCCAAGCTTTAAAACGTTGAGAATTAAAATTAAT
>AWUE01016849.1:0-15551 GCA_001974825.2 Corchorus olitorius
AGTGCTAAATACCAAACTACTGGTGAACAAACTAGAAGATTCAAAAGCTCAAAGCCAAGCCATCTCCTTTTGCTTGCTTTTTCGTTTATTGTGCAATTGGTAAAATGCTGACATGTTAATGTAAGGCAAAAAAAAAGTATTTTTGGTAATGAGATGGGCCTCTAAAACTATTATGACCTGAAGACAAATCCTAACAAGACAAGTGAAGGCCCAAAAATGTATGAATTTCCACTATGTAATAGGAAAAGATTTTGGCTTAATAGAAAAGGAAGAGGGTTTTATTTATGGGTTGATGCCAAAGATGCCATGCCATGCCATGCCATTACAATAATGAAATATGCAAAGGACGAGGTGAGATATGCTAACGCAAAACGGAATCAACTAATACCACTTTAAAGTGATACCATTTTAAAGTGAACTAAACAAAGGGTATTTTTTTTGTTTTCAAAAGCAATCAAATGAAAAGGTAAATGCTAATTAGCAAAATAAGTCTGAATATTCTACTAAATTGCTAAAATAACCTAAACGACCCTAGATAACTCTAAATGCCAATTAAGAAACAAAACAGCTTGAATCAAAGGATACATGTAAAAAATGGGTGTCTACAGTTTGTAATTCCTGCAGTGTCCCATGATGAATCCTTAACCCAATTCGCACCACTTTTGATGGATTTTTACTGTTGTATACTGGGTCAGTCTTTTTGATGTCTCTGCCTACCATGATCAAGCTTTTCTTTGTGAATTGGCCATCCTGACTCCACTGCAGTCCTTTATTTCCCTTGATTTCATTATGATCTGGCTAACTGAATGCCTTTTGATACTCTTGTCCTGACTTGTTTTGCTTTGGCATGCACACTGGAATTTCTTTTTTGTTTGCACTTGCACAAATGCCCCACTGTTTTAAGGATCTTCCTGCATGCTTTAACTGTCTTTCATGGATGGGAAAATGCATGCTTGTCACTGCTAGTTTAGCCTTTTTACACTTGCTGCACTGTTGATTGTTCACACTGTGTTGCTTTTGCCATGGAATTATATGCATTCGCCCTCTGTGGAGATTCTTTGACTAAGCTTGAGGATGACTTGACATGTTGCATTCTGAATTGGGTGTGTGATTCAGTTTTTTTGAAATGCATTGACACTTGATATGCCACTGCTTTGTTTGTTCATGTTACTGCTTCATTGATGTTTGCTTGGTGAATCTGCATGAGGACTTTGCTGTTTTCCTTAAGTGGCATCGTTGGCATTTCGAGGCCAGGAATAGATCCTGAACCTCCTGCCCAACTTTGCCTAAAACAAAAAAACTCCCCTAGGCTGAAACATGTTGTTGTGCTCATTGCTTTGCATTTTATCATGTGTGCTTGGTGCAATTCCTGGTTGGTTGATCTGTTGTGTTTGTTTATTGTTCTTCATTATTATTGACTTAGTCCTCACTATATTAGTCCTTGCACACTCTCATGTACAGCCCTGCATATTGAGGTCTTTCAAAAGATCTTCGACGCACAGGTACATGGTTTGTTTGATCATCCTATGCATGCTATCTTGCTCTATTTGTTGTTGGTTGCATTTTTTTTTTTGAAAATTGGCACACCACCAATTAATGGTGCTTATGCTTCGAGCCTGGGGGAAACTGATTGAGCCAAAAACAACCCTATTTTTATGGCTATTTTATTATGTTTTTGGATCTATTTATGCTTAAATATATGCTATTTTGATAACATTTGTGTTTTGAGTTCTTAAGTGATGTGAAATTGAGAAATTGTTATTTTTCACTTCTTTTGGAGCTATTTTGATGACTTTTTACACAGATTTTAGCAAAGCAATTTTGAGTATAGATTTGGAGATTCGAAGTTCGTGTTTGAAGACTCATTGAAGATAATTTTGAAGACTTGAAGACTTTGAAGAATTATTTCAAGGAGCAAGGATTGAAGATTGGAGCTTTAATTGAAGACAAGTCATGAACAAGTTCTCAAGCTTTGGTATTTTGGGATATTTTATATAGGAAAATACTCAGCCCATATAAGATATTAATATGAATTAAAATCCCAATTAATAACTCCTATATCCAAGGAAATATCCAAATCCCGTAGATTCCCGATTCTAGTCCTAACAGGATTAGGATTCAGGCGCAGTTTTGGTAGAAAAATTATAACTTTCTGCTCAAACCTCCGTTTGAAGCCCATGAGTACTCGTTGGAAAACTGACTCCGAGATCTACAACTTTCCTTTGAAATCCAAGACCCAGTTCTGCCATCTTCAAGCCCAAAAATACCTTTGAAATTTCTACACGAAATAAGGATTTTTTCAGGATCCTATTTTAACTTGGATTCTACTCTAGGATGACTTTTAATCTAACTTGGAGTCTAAGTTAGACCCAAAACCGACTTAGACCTCTTTCCAAGTTAGGATTTTAATTCCTAGGGTTATTTCCACTATAAATAGCCACCTTAGGTCTAGGTTTTTAGTACATGTAGATCTAGAAATTGTATTTGGTAGAATTATTGAAGATTTGGAGGACAAAAAGCCTTTGTGCCGCCGCCCCCTCTTCTTCCATCCATAAGATAAGTTTTTTTTCTTATTCTTTGGATGCTCACTCAATTCATGAGTGAGTAATCCTTTTCTTTACTCCAATGTAGAATTTAATTGATCTCTTGACTTATATATTGGTGAGATTTTGTGCTTATATATGATAATTGTTAGAGTATTCCTTTGATCTCTGTTTTAATTCTATGTTGCTTGTTTTGATGAATTGAGCCGGCACTTTCTTGATAAATTAAGTTAGCATTAGCTAGATCAAGTCGCGGATTGACGTTCAGGCTTGGTTGTTTGTAGCAATTGGGGGAGAGCGGAAGCTCCTTCCAAGGGAGATAAGGAACGTTGAGTGAGAAATTGCTCTTTGTGCTTGTATAAATTACTAGTTCTTAATGCTTTGACTCCTAGCAAATCTTTAAGGCTTGACGGCTAATTGATTAGTTAGGAGGAAAAAGGGGTAATTTAAGCTTTGACGAGTAATCTTATCTAATTAAGGTGATTTATGAATTAATTCCAACAAGCTATTCTATGATTTCATAATTATTAGATATCAATGATCCATGTTATAGTTGTCAAGAGGGATATTAATTCTATGTTGGAGGTTTTTATTAATTGTTTTCTTGATTATTCACTGCTTTCTTGTTAATTGTTTTCTTTAATTTTCTTGATTGCTTCCTTAGTTGATTTTAATTGTTAGTTAAATTAGATTCAATTTCACTATAAAAATTATCTTTAATCTGTTTAATTATTTTAAGAAAAAGATAAATAACCTTTCTCTCTGTGGGTTCGACCCCTACTTGCCCTTTCTGCTTTAGTTAGGATTTTGTTGGGATTTTATTTTTATGATTTGTTGACAACCGATCATAAATTTTGGCGTCGTTGCCGGGGAGATTGAGTTTTATTTTTCTTTCTCTTTCTTTTTCTATTTTAATTTGCACTTGATCTTCTTTTATTTTATAGGAAAAATTCAATGGAGCAACCACGTTCGTTAAGGGAGCTGAATTTCAACTGTGAAGTGCCGCCCCTCTGTATTGATTATCCAACAATGGATATGACATATAAACTGAAGCCAGGAGTAATCGTATGTTGCCGATTTTTCAAGGAGAGCCTCATGAGAATCCTCATGAGCACCTGCAAGTTTTCTTTATCAAGTGTGCTGCAGTCACTAGGATGCCTGAAGAACAAGCTAAACTCCGAACTTTTCCACTCACTCTTGAAGGAAAAGCAAGGAGCTGGTTTGTGAGCCTATCACCAAAATCCATAACTTCGTGGAAGGAATTGGAGACAACATTCTTGAACAAGTATTTTCCGAAGCAAAGCGAGCTGTTGTCAGAAAAAGAATCAGTTCTTGTCAACAATCACCTGACCAGAAGTGGCATCAATACTGGGAGAGATACAATGGGATTTTTGCGAGTTGCCCTTATCACAACTTGAGTGAAGCACTTCTAATTCATAATTTTTATGATGGACTTCTCTGTGAAGATCGAACATACATTGATTCTGCAAGCGGAGGAAGCCTTACACTCAAGACACCTGAAGAAGCGAGGAAGCTGCCCAACACTATGACTGAGAACATTCATCAATTCAGTACAATCGATGAAGCTGACACAACAAAGGAGTCAAAGATATTAGAAATACGCAAGGAATTGAAGGAATTAACTGCTCAATGCGGAAATCTAGCAAAGATGTTTACCAACTTCATGAGTATTCAGCAAGCTTCTATCCAAAGCCTTACAAGAGGATATGGAATCAAGTCTATGGAGGAAATTCAACCGTGGCAAGCACAAGATATGGGACTATTTGATATTCCATTACCATTTGCGATTTCACTGCCTCCAACACCTGCTTCCTCTGCCGAAACACCACCAGTTGCTGTACCTGAAATTCAAGTAACCAGAGAAGAGGAGACTCCAGCTGAACCCAAGAAGAAACAACTTAATTCATCACCAAGAGCCTCTCGACCTAAATCAAGATTTGAAGGGATGAAGAAGATGGAAACCATTTACGGTCCACCACCATTTCCTCAAAGGTTTGCACATCAACTCAATTCACTTCGAAATTTAGAGGTAAATATTCCTTTGCTTACTGAAGTTGCAAGAGTGCCCAGGTACGCTTCTTTTCTTAAAGATTTATGCACTGCTAAATTAAATTTTCTGAAAAATATGCCTGCATGAATGAAAATATATATGCTGCTTATCAGAGGAAATTGCATCATAAAAGTAAAGATTTAGGATCTTTTTCTATTCCTTGTAAGATTGGAAAAGAAAAGATAGACAAAGCTATGTGTGAATTTGGATCTTCAATCAATATCATGTTTTTTTCTATCTATTCCCAATTGAAAATAGAACATATGACTAAAACTGATCTTACTGTGCAATTTGCTGACAGAACTAACATTAAACCTGAAGGTTTAGTTGAGAATGTTTTAGTGCAGATAGGAGACTTTGTTTTTCCTGCAGATTTCTATGTCCTGAAGATGAATGAAGATGATCTTCATCTACCGCACTTGTCGTTGCTGCTAGGGAGACCATTCCTTTCAACAGCCAGCGCGAATTTTGACATGAAAGATGGAAAACTCAGCATGAAATTTGATGGTGAAGCTATTAAATTTGATATAAATGAAGCCATGAAAACTCCTGCCGAAATCCATTCCATTTGTGCAATTGATGCAATTGAAGCTTGCTCTGAACAAGTTCAATCACTTCAATGTGAAGATGAGCTTGAACTAGTTCTTGCAAAAAGCGTGGATGAAGAAGAAATCAAGGAAGCAGAAATCCTGACGCCTGAAGATGTAGCTGAAACCATCAGAGAATTGGAAACATCACTTGTTGGTGAAGAAAAAGCATCAGCTTCCTACATCAGTTTGGAGCCAACGCCAACACCCCTGCCATCTGTCATTCAACCACCTGAAGTCAAGCTGAAACAATTACCTGAAGGCCTGAAATATGTTTTCCTTGGAGACAAAGAGACTTTACCCGTTGTTATTTCAAGTAAATTGAATAATTTACAAGAAGAACAACTCATTAGAGTTTTGAAAGAATACAAGGAAGCCATTGGATGGACTGTTGCTTATATCAAGGGAATAAGTCCTACTGTGTGCATGCATAGGATTCGACTTGAAGATGATGCAGTACCTGTTAGACAACCACAAAGAAGACTCAACCCCAACTTAGCTGAAGTCGTCAAGTAAGAAGTGTTCAAATTACTTGGAGCCGGTCTCATTTATGCTATATCAGATAGTAAATGGGTCAGCCCTGTTCAAGTAGTACCCAAGAATTCTGGATTCACCGTCGTGGAAAACAAAGATGGAGAGCTAGTTCCTCAAAGACTGCAAAATGGATGGAGAGTATGCATCGACTACAGAAAGCTGAACTCTGCTACAAGGAAGGACCACTTCCCATTGCCATTCATCGACCAGATGTTGGAGAGGTTAGCCTGTAAAGCCTACTATTGTTTTGTGGATGGGTATTCAGGATACTTCCAGATTCCAATAGCACCTGAAGCCCAAGAGAAGACCACCTTTACATGCCCTTTCGGTACATATGCCTATACAAGAATGCCTTTTGGTTTATGCAATGCACCTGCAACTTTTCAAAGGTGTATGATGGGCATCTTTCAAGATTATGTGGGAGACAAGATGGAAGTGTTCATGGACGATTTCACTGTCTATGGAGATAACTTTAATCAATGCCTTCATAACCTAGAGCTCATCTTGAAAAGGTGTGTCGAAACCAAATTGGTGTTAAATGCCGAGAAGTGCCATTTCATGGTAGAACAAGGCATTGTTCTAGGCCATGTGGTATCTTAAGAAGGGATGCAAGTCGACAAAGCCAAAGTTGATGTAGTTCAGAACCTGCCATACCCAACTTGTGTCAAAGATATTCGATCATTCTTAGGCCATGCTGGATTCTACAGAATATTCATCAAGGATTTCTCGAAGATTTCGACACCAATGTGTAGACTACTTCAGAAAGATGTAGAGTTCGAATTTGGAGATGACTGCAAAGAAGCATTCGACAAATTGAAGACTGCCCTCACCACCACTCCAATTGTGAAGCCACCAGATTGGAAACTACCATTCAAAGTAATGTGTGATGCAAGTGACGTCGCCATTGGAGCTGTTCTAGGTCAGAGAGTAGACAAGGTACCTCATGTTATCTACTATGCTTCAAGAAATCTGGATGCTGCTCAGAAGAACTACACCACCACGGAAAAAGAAATGCTTGCCGTTGTCTTTGCTTTGGAAAAGTTTCGTTCATACATCCGGGGATCCAAGGTGATAATCTACTCCGATCATGCTGCATTGAGATATCTAATGGCAAAGAAAGATGCAAAGGCTAGGCTTATGCGATGGCTATTGCTATTTCAAGAATTTGATATCGAAATCAAGGACAAGAAAGGAGCAGAAAACGTTGTAGCTAATCATCTAAGCAGAATTGAAGGCAACAAAGAAGAGACTGCAATCAATGAAGCGCTACCTTTTGAAGACTTGTTTGTCGTTTCTCAACTTCCATGGTATGCAGATATTGTTAATTTCTTGGTCACTGGACGTTTACCTCCAGATCTTAGCAAAGGAAAGAAATTAAAGATCATCAGTGATGCCAAATATTATCTTTGGGATGATCCATACTTATGGAGACAAGGTTCTGATCAAGTTATGAGGAGATGCATCCCTGATAATGAAATTCAATCAGTTCTGAAGTTTTGCCACAATGATGAGAGCGGAGGCCACTTTGGACACAAGAAGACAGCAAGGAAAATTTTGGATTGTGGATTTTATTGGCCTAGGATCTTTCAAGATTCTTATGAATATTGCAAGAATTGTCCACGTTGTCAGAAAGTGGGAAAAATTTCGAAAAAAAGTCAAATGATTCAAAGTCCTATATTCGTTGTTGAAATCTTCGATGTATGGGGAATTGATTTCATGGGACCTTTTCCTCCATCAGAAAAGAAGTATTACATTCTTCTAGCTGTGGACTATGTTTCCAAATGGATTGAAGCAGTTGCTACTGAGAAGGACGACGCAAGAACAGTGGTCAAATTTATAAAGAATAACATTCTTCATAGATTTGGCATACCTAGAGCCCTTATCAGTGATCGTGGAACTCACTTCTACAGCAAAATTGTGCAGAGTAAGCCATAGGGTGTCTACTTCATATCATCCTCAAACCAATGGTCAAGCTGAGATATCTAATCGTCAAGTGAAGCTGATTCTGGAGAAAACAGTAAATGTTTAGAGAAAAGATTGGAGCATGCGACTAGGAGATGCTTTATGGGCATACCGAACAGCCTATAAGACACCTCTTGGTATGTCCCCATACAGAATTGTGTTTGGAAAACCATGTCATCTACCTGTGGAGATAGAACACAAAGCTTGGTAGGCAGTGAAGCAATGCAATCTTAACTTCGATGAAGCTGGAATTCAAAGGATGCTGCATTTACAAGAACTTGAAGAGATTAGGAATGAAGCCTATGAATATTCAAGGATTTATAAGGAGAAAACGAAAGCTTTACATGATGAAAAGATATTAAGAAGATCATTCCACGAAGGACAAAAGGTTTTACTATTCATGGGACAAATGAGAAAATTCCCTGGGAAATTTAAGATCAAGATGGGCTGGTCCTTTTGAAGTACGAAGAGTATATCTCAATGGATCGGTAGAAATCTATAATCCAACTTCCCAGATACAATTTAAAGTCAATGGACAACGATTAAAACCTTTCTTTGAGACTTTTCCCATAGGATGGATTGAGGAAATTATTTTGGAAGAACCAGTTTATCTTCCAACTTAGGGAAAGTTGAAGAAAAGAGGAAGTCAAGCTAATGACTTTAAACAAGCGCATGTTGGGAGGCAAGCCAATAATTTTAATTTCTAACTTAATTTTTATTTTGCAGATTTTAAGAATTGAAAAAAAAATTAGGAGCCAAGCACCGAGCCACGGAACCATGCATGACATCGCATGACCGGCCATGGCTCGATGGCATCAAGACATGGCCCGGACTGGCCAAGCCATAGCCGGCCATGACCCGGCCATGCCGCAAAGCATAACCAAGACAAGCAGGCCATGGCTCGGATCACACCGAGCCATGCCGAGGTCAGGCACCAGCTACACTAGGCCTTAGCTCGGACATGTTCGAGCTTAGGCAGGGCGCCAGGCTCCTCACCCAGCCATGCCGCACTCCAGCACCGGGCAAGTACCAAGCCATGCCGAAGCCAGGACCGCGCCAGGCACGCGACATCAGCAGGCCCCCGCGCGCCACGCACAAGGCCGCTGCCGCATGTCCGACAAGCGCACAAGGCTGCTGCCTTGGTGCCGCGGCACCTCTCCTCCACTCATGCGCCTTCCCTCTCCAATTAGGACTGTGAATCCTAATTAATTTGGATGATGACAACCTTTTCCAATTATGTTTCTAATCCAGGTAATGGACTCATAATCCAGGTATGTTTCTTACTTTTTACTCTAATTAAAACCTCTTAGGAATAGAATTTGATCACTATATAAAGGCACCTCTACTTCCTCTTTAATTCATCAAATCACAAGAGCAATATTTGGAGAAAATTTTCGGTTAAAGCAAGGGAGAAGTACAAGAAGGAAATTTTGGAAGGAATTGTCGACGTAAGCAAGTTGATTTCATTCAAGAGAGAAGTTGACTAGAGCAATTTTTTTGGAGAAAAATTGCGATAAGCCAAGCAAGTCGATACCCCTCAAATTCGATAAGAAGATTTCGATTTTTCCTAGCCTCTTTTTGAAGATGTCGATGATGCTCACCACCATGGATTTTGAAGTTCAATTCAAGAATTTTCGGAACCAATTTTATCAAATTGGATCTGCTTATTTTGGAGAGAAAATTCAAGGAAGCTTTCTGCGTCAAGATTGCCATGAACTTCTAGTCTTAATTGCTTCCTTGCCTGAAGAAGAAATTGCTACCAAGCCAGGATTCAAAGCTAGGAAGATTTATCAATTTCTTTTGGAAAAAGCTAACAAGTCTCAAGAAGCTGTTATGAGATCAAAGGCTAAAGCTGAGCATGAGTTCAGAATTCGGTTTCATCCCTAAGAGAATCGATTTCATCATCCCCAAGGATCAAGGAATTTTAATGGAAGGATAAGACCTCAAGTTGCACCTTGGAATAGGCCCTTTTCCATGCCTAGGATGGGAGGATACCACACAAAGCCCTATAGGCCGCCCTATAGACCTCCTATGCAATGTGCTCCTTTCCCTCAAAGGACTCATGATCCGAATTATGCCTCTTCATCAACAAGGCCGATAGCTACTATTTTTACTTTGGAAGAATTCAAGGCTCCATCACCATTAAGGGAACCTAAGAATCCGATAGTCGACCAAGGTGAAGACAAAATTGTGATTGTTGTTTCAGACTCTGAGTCAAGTGATGCTTCTTCTGATAAGAAAGAGGAAGAAGAGGTTAACCAAGAAAAGGAGGCTGAGGAAGAGCTTCACCCTTTCCTTGTTCGATGCAACGAGATTAGTGATCAAATTACTAGCTTAAGAGATGATTTTAATAACATAATTGGAAATTTGGATGACCTCTTCAATTTATTGGAGAAGGCTATTCATAAACCAATTTAGGTTTAGATTTAAATTTCTTGTTTTTAGATTTAAGATTTATTTTTGCATCTTAGGATTAGTTATTTAGTTTATGCTTTAATTTTAATTTTCCTTTATCTTATGTCTTTATTTTTCAAGTTTCATTAATAAACTATCTATCCAGTTTTATTTTTCTATCACCTTAATTTTCTATTGCCTTTATGTTTGAGTAATTATCTTCATCAAGCCGCCAGGTATGTTTTCATGAACCTTAACTCTTTATTTTTGGAAAGATAATATTGCATGAATTGTTCGATTTTACATTGAGGACAATGTGAATTTTAAGTGTGGGGGGTGAATACTTGATAGGTTTTATTGTTTGAATAATTGAGTCATATGCTAGTTATTGTTTGCATGAGAACCTAGGATAGAAATTGTTTGTTTTTGGGATTATTTTTGATTGATCATATTTCCCAATTTTTCAAAACTAATTTTCGACAAAAATTTTAATTTTGATGATAAAATTTCGATTTTCTCAAACCTTTTGAATTTTTCATGCATACTTTGATTAATTGATTTGATTATGATTGATGAATGCTTAGAATTTTAATAATGCTTTATTTATTGATTGAGTTATAGCATGTTGTTTGATTTCTTAGAATTAGGAATAATTGAAATTTGTAATATGATCTTATTTATTAATTACTTCTATGATTATCTATTTCTAGAATTTGTGTTCAATCTTGATTGAGGTTATGATTGAGAAAGTATGTTATTGGTATATGTCAAGAATAAGTGTGGGGGACTACTTATAAAAAGGGTAATTAAAATTTTGCTTTCATAAAAAGAAGTGCTCTCATGACAAGAGGAGAAGAGGTATTTTTGTGCTTGAAAAAAAATATCCATTGTTGTCACTCTTTTCTTTAACAAAAGGAGTTAGTAACCCTTGGAAAGAGGATAAGAGGCATGGAATTACAGAAATATTGTCCCTCTGAAAAAATAAAAGAAGGAGTCCTTCTAGAGTGCTAGTAGCCTCAAAAGGGAGTTAGTAACCCCTAAATCATGAACACTTCGAGGTTAGTAACCTCAATTTTCTAAAAACAATTACCCTTGAAAATCTATTATAACCCACAATGACCCTTGATGTATATCTATGACATTACAATCTTTTGAGTAATGGAGAAAGAGAGGAAAACATAAGCTTATAGAAAGAAGTAGTTATAGAAAGTGAAAAATAGTAAGTGATTAAAACTACTTTGATTATGGCTACTTAAGAATGATGATACTTGTTATTTCTTGATTTTTGAATTTAGTATTATTATTATTCTTTGTTATTTTGATTTCATGATTGAATTGATTCTTTGATATATGTATGAATTCAAATTGATTTTTTTGAAAAAATTGATTTTTGATTAACTAACACATTGGTTTGCTAAGGGACTAGCAAAGTTCAAGTGTGGGGGAATATGATTGAGCCAAAAACAACCCTATTTTTATGGCTATTTTATTATGTTTTTGGATCTATTTATGCTTAAATATATGCTATTTTGATAACATTTGTGTTTTGAGTTCTTAAGTGATGTGAAATTGAGAAATTGTTATTTTTCACTTCTTTTGGAGCTATTTTGATGACTTTTTACACAGATTTTAGCAAAGCAATTTTGAGTATAGATTTGGTGAACAAGTTCTCAAGTTTTGGTATTTTTGGATATTTTATATGGGAAAATACTCAGCCCATATATATACTAAATAGTATTTGAAACACCCAATGAAATTACTAAAGGCTCCAAATCAGGATTGATGAGGAGCCAACATTTTGTCCTTTTTTGTCTTTTCACACTTGGTAAATTATAGAAAAGTCCAAACTAGATTTTTATCTTTCCTTTACCTATTTGGTCATTTTGGTAATTGCAAGTCCTTTGAAACCATTTTGGAAGTCATTAGTGTGGACGTATTTATTGTTGGGATAATTCCTCTTTAGTGTATTGAAAAGCTAAATAATCCATGATTGGTGATATAGAGAAAATTAATCCTTCATCTATACTAACTATTTTTTTAATTAAATAGAACTTTGCATTAACTATATAAAGAAGTGGAATTAATCGTTACTTAGTTCAAGTTTATTTAGAATGGCTTAAGACATGAAATTATTTTCTCCAATTGGCATAGACTTTAATTTTTGTCATACTAGATAAAAAATAGGTTAATCATTTAGGTATTGTATGTTTTTAAACAGTAGACATTATATAAACAAGTTTTACAATTTAGATGATATAATATGTTTCAAGCAAATCCAGTTTTCCATTTATAGATTAATAGTTGTTGTTTAGAAATATGTAATAAATTTTAGATCATGTTTCAATAGAAGTAATTCTTAAACAATCTAAATTTTGTAACATTCGACGCGCCAGCGCGAACCGGACCACTTGTAAGATATTAATTGGAATTAAAATCCCAATTAATGACTCCTATATCCAAGGAAATATCCAAATCCCGTAGATTCCCGATTCTAGTCCTAACAGAATTAGGATTCAGTCGCAGTTTTGGTAGAAAAATCATAACTTTCTGCTCAAACCTCCGTTTGAAGCCCATGAGTACTCGTTGGAAAGCTGACTCCGAGATTACAACTTTCCTTTGAAGTGCAAGACCCAGTTCTGCCATCTTCAAGCCCCAAAATGCCGTTGAAGTTTCTGCACGAAATCAGGATTTTTTCAGGATCCTATGTTAACTTGGATTCTGCTCTAGGATGACTTTTAATCTAACTTGGAGTCTAAGTTAGACCCAAAACCGACTTAGACCTCTTTCCAAGTTAGGATTTTAATTCCTAGGGTTATTTCCACTATAAATAGGCACCTTACGTCTAGGTTTTTAGTACATGTAGATCTAGAAATTGTATTTTGTAGAATTATAGAAAATTTGGAGGACAAAAAGCCTTTGTGCCGCCGCCCCCTCTTCTTCCATCCTTAAGATAAGTTTTTCTTCTTATTCTTTGGATGCTCACTCAATTCATGAGTGAGTAATCCTTTTCTTTACTCCAATGTAGAATTTAATTGATCTCTTGACTTATATATTGGTGAGATTTTGTGCTTATATATGATAATTGTTAGAGTATTCCTTTGATCTCTGTTTTAATTCTATGTTGCTTGTTTTGATGGATTGAACCGGCACTTTCTTGATAAATTAAGTTAGCATTAGCTAGATCAAGTCGCGGATTGACATTCAGGCTTGGTTGTTTGTAGCAATTGGGGGAGAGCGGAAGCTCCTTCCAAGGGAGATAAGGAACGTTGAGTGAGAAATTGCTCTTTGTGCTTGTATAAATTACTAGTTCTTAGTGCTTTGACTCCTAGCAAATCTTTAAGGCTTGACGGCTAATTGATTAGTTAGGAGGAAAAAGGGGTAATTTAAGCTTTGACGAGTAATCTTATCTAATAAAGGTGATTTAGGAATTAATTCCAACAAGCTATTCTATGATTTCATAATTATTAGATATCAATGATCCATGTTATAGATGTCAAGAGGGATATTAATTCTATGTTGGAGGTTTTTATTAATTGTTTTCTTGATTATTCACTGCTTTCTTGTTAATTGTTTTCTTTAATTTTCTTGATTGCTTCCTTAGTTGATTTTAATTGTTAGTCAAATTAGATTCAATTTCACTATAAAAATTCTCTTTAATCTGTTTAATTATTTTAAGAAAAAGATAAATAACCTTTCTCTCTGTGGGTTCGACCCCTACTTGCCCTTTCTGCTTTAGTTAGGATTTTGTTGGGATTTTATTTTTATGATTTGCTGACGACCGATCAGAAACACTCCATTTTTGCACATTTTCACTAACCTGCAGGTTTTAACCTTACCAAAAAGATGCTGGAAATTGCCATGGTGCAAGACAAGTGATGGATGCATCTCGACGTGTGCAAAATGGGAAAAGAAAAGGCGGGAAGGACCATCAAGACCTATCGCTCAATTTTGTAGACCTATCAAGTGTCAATGCATTTCAAAAAAACTGAATCACAGACCCAATTCAGAATGCAACATGCCAAGTCATCCTCAAGCTTAGTCAAAGAATCTCCACAGAAAGGCGAATGCGTATAATTCCATGGCAAAAGCAACACAGTGTGATTAATCAACAGTGCAGCAAGTGTAAAAAGGCTAAACTAGCAGTGACAAGCATGCATTTTCCCATCCATGAAAGACAGTTAAAGCATGCAGGAAGATCCTTAAAGCAGTGAGGCATTTGTGCAAGTGCAAACAAAAAAGAAATTCCAGTGTGCATGCCAAAGCAAAACAAGTCAGGACAAGAGTATCAAAAGGCATTCAGTTAGCCAGATCATAATGAAATTAAGGGAAATAAAGGAGAGCAGTGGAGTCAGGATGGCCAATTCACAAAGAAAAGCTTGATCATGGTAGGCACAGGCATCAAGAAGACTGACCTAGTATACAACAGTAAAATCCATCAAAAGTGGTGCGAATTGGGTTAAGGATTCATCATGGGACACTGCAGGAATTACAAACAGGGCAATCTAGCAAGCTCAAACACAAATAATTCAGGAGGAAAACAACAGAATTCATTGAAGCAGTAGTAGTCCTGGAGCATTTAAGCAAAAGGCAAAGTCTACACAGAGGATTTAAATCATCTTAACACTAGCACACATCAACAGTCCAAATGCATAGAAATGGTTAGCTAGGCAAGTGAATCTGTCACATGCATATTCCAGGGAATTCAAGGACTCAATTCAGCAATCACATGATCAAATCAACAAATCATGCCACATGGTTGAAATATGAGAAGGTAGCATAGAAGCAAGTACCGTACGCATAGAAGCACTAAAAATCCAATGCAAACCATATGATCAGAGTCAAACCTATCCAGCCCGCAAAGAAAAATCAACAAATCAAGGAAAGGGGAATTAGTCAACATTTCTTCTCAAGCTAAATCTGCAAAAGGACAAAAAAGAAGGTGAGATGCAATGAATGGCACAATGGAAATAAAAAAGAAGCAAAGGCATAAACAGAAAACTTAGTAGTGATTTGAAGAGGTAGATCCTAAAGATCAAGCCCAATGTCACTTTGCTTTCTTTTGCTTTTGATTTAAAACGTTTTGAAGGCAAAATCAACAAGATTTGATCGGTTTTTTTAAGGGGTTTGAAAAAAATTGTTGTTGTTGGGTTGAAGTCGTTGTTTTTCGATGGTTGGGGATGGGATTTCTTGAAGCATCTGGTGCTAGGGTTTCAAGGGTCTGGTTTAAGGGTTGAGGAAGAAGAAGTTGTCGAAGAAGAAGGAAAACTAGGGATATAAGCTCACTTTTCAACAGAACGACGTCGTTTTTGGGGTAGGTTCCTTCCTTTTCTTTTAATTTCATCCTTTTCTTTTCCATTTATTTCAATTTGGGACTGATCTCGTTTGGTTGCTACGATTTGAGGCTTGTTTGCTCTATTTATTTAATTTGATTTCCAATTTTATGGTGGAATAAATTTCTTT
>AWUE01016850.1:0-18276 GCA_001974825.2 Corchorus olitorius
TAAAGTGTGGTAGATTTTGTACTTGTTTATCTTTTCTTGCTCTAATGATTTATTTTGGTAAAAATCTATGTTTAAAGGGCTAAAATTGCTATGTTCTTGTTAAGGTTATGAATTGTGTTTGTTAAAATGATGAAGTGAATAAAAGGGATGGTTGAGATTTACTTATGAGTTTTTTTAATTTTAACTTAACTTTAAAAAGAAAAATCAAGTCTTTATTTCCAAGTTTTGATCTTTAAACATAGTTGATTCCAAGATGGCACTTTGTATACTTCCTGTTAGTAAGGAAATGTGCAAAGACGTAGACACCCGTTCTACGTGCATGCATAAAAAAGTAAATTTTAAGGAGAAATGTGATTCTAATGAAATCAGATTCTGAAATATGACTTTCAATCAGAGACCTCAATCAGGATTTTAAAACAAGACAAGATTTGAATTGAAAACTCTCTACCAGAGACCTCGAACAGGATTTTAAAAACAAGATAAGATTTGGATTGGAAACTCTTTACCAGAAACCTCGAACAGGATTTTTTTTAAAATAAGATAAGATTTTGAATTGAAAACTCACTACCAGAGTTGATTCCAAGTTGGATTCAAGATCACTTTTGAATTAATTTTTGAGTATAAAAATGAAGCTTTGGTTTAAGGCTTAAATTCTTAAAATGGAGGTTAGCTTGTTGATTGATTTCCATATCATATTAAGCTAATTTTTATTTTAAAAATATAGGCTTTGAAATTACGGACTTCATTTTTTAGAATTAAGAATCAACTCAAGGAAGGATTATTGAATCTCTTGGAATTGATTTTAGTTTGAAGATTAAAACTTGATCTTAAAAGCTTAATTGTTCTTTTAAACTTATTTAACTAAGAGAAGGGTGAATCCAATTATTGGTAATTGGTGTTTTAGTGCCTTTAAAATTTCATACTTGTGTTTGAGTTTAATTAAGTGCATGGAATTTTCAATTTAGTTCACATAAAGACGCATCTTGCATTTACATTTTTGCCACCTTGTTTAGATTTTGGGAGGTACAATAAGCAAGCCTTCGTGGGACCAACCAGGTCCCCGTATAGGTTGTGCGAAAAACCTCCATCCAATGAGACCTTGCCGGATCGAAATTGGGAACCTACTAAGTACGTGTGGACCAACCCAGCATATAAGTTGGTACACATAAGGAACATTCTGAACCTTTACCCTTTCGTTTTGAAAATACGGGCCGTAGAAAGAGTAGCTTCGGTTTACTCTAAGTAAATGGACCACCTGCCCCAGGAGGACCTTTGTGTCCGAGTTTTATGGAAAACCTTTTAATTTTCAAAAAAGGGCCATCATTTCTTTTCAATTCTGGCATTGTTATTTACTCTATGCACTTGCCTTCCTTTACTAACTTGAGCTCTTATGTGTTTGCCTCTTTTCTATTCCGTTCCATGCCTTCATTGCATTAGGTGGTCACATAATGGCAAAAACCAAGAAAAAGGGTGAATCAAGCGGGGTGGGACCCACACATCATTCAGCAGAGGGAAGCACGAGTGCGGCATCACCTGTTGGGAATTTGTCGAGAAATGGGGCAGATCAGCAAAAGAATGGAATGGTAACATCTTTGGATTATGGCATTGAGTTCCCGCCTATGACCCGTTTTGATACTAGTCAGAGCAGCTTGGACAAGTTGAAGAGTCTGTGGGTAAGGTTTTCATACAAGGAACAGTTCAAGCAGAAATATGGACTCATTGGGTCTCTGATTGATACTGAGGTCGATCATTCATTGTTGAGAGCCATGGTACATTTTTGGGATTCTGTTGGACGCTTTTTTGTTTTCAACGAGATAGATATGGTGCCTACAGTAGAGGAATACCGCTCCATGCTGTTTCCTTCAGATGAGTTTACATCTAGGAAGCCTAATGACAAGATCTACTGGAGGAGGTTACATTCCCAGGTCAGTAAGCACATTTCTGATATGACGGGAGATAAGGTAGAACAATGGATGGTTGAGCTAAAGACTTTGAGCACTGGGGTGAGGGCCTTCAAAGAAAGCTACCTGACTCCGAAAGCCGAGGAACACTTGGGGAATGAAGAGAAAGGATCCCAGTTGATAGCTCTCTTGATCTACGGATTGAACATATTCCCCAAAGCTTTGTCGCATATAGATGAGCTAATGATTGATATCCAGGATAAAGCAAAGCATGGTTTCGACGTCTCACCGGCAATTGTGGCAAAGACTATCCGATATCTAAATCACTGCAGGAGATCCGGGGAAGGAAGATTCATCGGATGTGCGGCCATGTTGACCATATGGACTTACCCTTGATTGATACTTCCAAGATGGCCATTCAGTTCCGGGATAGTGATCCCATTAAAGAAGTTAGGAACATTGCATGGGTTAAGAAGACAGTGCAGAAATGGATAGACTGGTTCAAGGAATGTGGGCACAGCAACATTGTGTGGAGCGCCCGGTGGATGAGGAACAAGATCCCAGTACATAGAAGTGGTGGAGAATCATTCATGCTATTGATGGGACCCTGGGAACCACCACTTACTCGACTTCTTTGGTGCTAAGGCAGTTTGGAGTAGGGCAGTTCATTCCTGACATGCAAGGTTTATGTAGTATTGACATTGAGCATGGGTCACAGTTGTAGATTGACATAGCAAGGTCTAAGGCACTTCAGTGGAAGAGTTCTCAGTGGGAATCTGTGGCTGACTCGCCATATAAGACAACCCCCATCTCTAGAATATGTAATATGGCATAAAGAGGTAGTTGAGAACTTAGCTCCACCTCCCGCCAAGAACCCGAGGATTAGATTGGGGGACAAACAGTGAAGATGAGCTCTCCAAGTTAAGAATTGAGAACAAGCGTCTGCGCGAGGGGGCCGTACTCCGGGAACTGGAAGAGAGGTTACAGTCGAAGAAGACCAAGTGGGAAAAGGAGAAAGCACAAATGATAGACACAGTTAAGAACCTACAATTCCATATAGATAAATTGGTCAAAAGGAAGGAGGATTTGGAGCAAGACCATCAGAAGGAAAAGGAAAGAGCAGAATTCTGTGGTAGTCAGAATAGGAAGCTGGGCCAATCCAGAGATGCGTTCTGGGAGAGAGCCATAGAGCTAAAAAGAAGAGAGGTTGCCGTTGTCTAAGGAAACTCCGAGTATGCTGCACTTGAACAGGAAAACAGGGAAATAGGAGACAAATATCGAAGCCTAAAAAGGGAATTGGAGGAAGAAAGAGGTCTTAGCAATAACTTGGCTTCTTTGGTCCGACACCATAATGAAGAAATTAGAGTCCTCAAAGAAAAGGAGGCAGAGCTTGCTAGCGCCAATCAAAGGATCACCACCTTGACAACTGAACTTATTACAGAAAGAGGAAAGACAGCTGAGCGCGAAGTGCAATCTGTGTTAAGGAATGCCGCACATGAAGTTTAGATCCATAACTTAAAAGCTGAGATTATTCGCTTGGGAGAACTGGCAGAAACACGTCAGGCTAATTTCGAGAATCTCGAGTCAGAGTATCTGGTGTACAAAGCTGAAGTGGAAGAAATACAGCGTACATGGTTCTTCACCCGATATAAGCTCTACAAATGGGAAGACGGTTATCACGCTCGCACTAATCAGTTGTTAGAGTTGCAGGAGTACGTCCGGGCAGGAGTGGTAAAGGCTAAGAAAGTCAAGAGCGAGCTTCAAAGGCTCTGCGAGCGGAGGATGCTCAGAGAAGTAGGGGAACACGAGATCCTAGAATTTTTGGAGAAGCTGATCCATCTTTTCGGAGCTTTGATCAATGCTTACAAGGACATAAACCTGAATGAAGACTTTGACAAACGCAAGCGGGAGGAGGATGCCAACGATACAGATTAGAATAGTTGAATGGACAAGTGTTTGAGATTGTAATGAAGTTTGAATGAGTTGATGATGTAATAATGTGGTGTTTTAAACTTTGCTTTGAGTAAATCCAGTCTCTTGGTTTTTGGTATTATGAGACCATCTATTACATAGTCATTAATGCATAAAGGATGTTTGGTTTATGTGAATGCACAAAATCAAGTTATGAAGGGTTACCAAAATGGTGGGAGGACTTCGTAACCTTCCTCTTAGGTTATACATCCATACGTACATGTTGCATAGATGCCAGTGTGAAAGATACCTTGACTTATGTGAATGCACAAAGTCAGGCTTCTGGATATAAAAGCGAGGAATTATGAACTTTACCACAATGTTGAACCTCATAATCCCTTCTTTTTAGGGAAACAACTCATTGTTTTAATAATAAATCAATAAAAGATAATAACACCAGTTTTTTACATTTAAATTCAGAGAAAACAAGATAGCTCAACGTCAGTATCTTACACAATCTAAGGGTAAGCGATGGCAAGTCAACACAGTGAGGAATTTGAAGAACTGAAGTGAGACAGAGATGAAATGAGATAGCAGTTAAGGTAGGTGTTGGCGGCAATAGCCAAGTTAACTACAGCCGTGGAAGCTCCGGTAAGAGGCGGGGTAGCACAGGAAAAAAACAGGTAACTCCAGTGGCATGATGGACCAGCCTAAGGATAACGGCAAAGCACATGTTGAAACAGCTGATGATGGGCCGCCAGGGTATGTCTACTATCCCACGGCACCCTATTACAGTCGGGGAGAGGGTTCATATGCTCCATATGAAAACCCAGTGCACTACTATCCAGGAACACTGGCTGTCAATCAAGAAAAGCCACTCCAACCGGGAGGAAAGAAAATGACTCGGTAGATGAAAACAAGCGCATCCTAAGCCTGATCGATGAGAGGCTTCGCGACTTAGAAGGTTCAAGCAGTTACTACAGGCTCATCAACACTGCAGAATTGTCTTTAGTGGATGATTTGGTCATACCACCAAAGTTCAAAGTTCCTGATTTTGAGAAATTTGATGGAACCAAAGATTACCCAAATAATCATCTGAAGAGCTACGCAAAGAAGATGGGGCCTTACGCAGCAAATGAAAAGCTCATGATTCACTGTTTCCAGGACAACTTAACTGTCACGGTCTCTACATGGTATAACCAACTTAACAAGCATCGCATTCGTTCCTGGGATGATCTCACAAAGGCTTTCATTGACCAATATAGGTACTTGATCGATTTGGCTCCAAATAGAGAATCGTTGAAAGCTATGGAAAGGAAACCTACTGAGAGCTATACTGAGTTTGCTCAGCGCTGGAGGGATATGGCCGCTCAAGTCAGGCCAACGATAGAAGAATCAGAGATCTCAGGACTTTTCATTAATGCTCAGAAGTCGATTTTCTATGACAAGCTGTTTAATATGTCGGGTGAGCCATTCGCGAAGATTGTGGTAATAGGACAGAAGCTTGATAATAGCATCAAGGCTGGGAAGATCATAGAGCCAGAGGAAGCCAGAAGGGTGTCAACAGGAAGAAAGAAAGAGGAAGTTAGCAGTATTAACCAGGTAGGGTATCAGCCTCTAGGGCCTTATAGACTCTATCATGCACCTTCTGCTTACAACTATCCTCAGCAGAATCCAGTGAGTTACTATCGCCCAACTGTGCCTATACCTTACTCCTATCAACCAGTAAACAATGTTGGGAGTACACCCTATAGAGCACCACCACCGCTTTCACAACCTCCGGTGCCTTCACCACAGCATGCTGGACAGACTATGCCTCCACGAGCTGCTTATCGCCTGGTTAGGGAACATATTGACCATATTCCCTATACATATACTGAGTTGTTGCCACAATTGGTCCAGCAGAGTTTAGTCCGAATTCAGTATCAACGCACTTTGCAACCTCCATACCCTGCATGGTATGATGTGAACGCTTATTGTGATTTCCATTCTGGGGCACAGGGGCATTCAACTGAGAACTGCTTTAGATTGAAGCAAGAAGTACAAGCTTTGGTGCGAAGTGGAAAGCTTAGTTTTGATGTTGAATTCGTATAATTGGTATAATATTGTTTGCTGCAAGTTTGATTTCATCAACTAATTGGTATAATATTTGTTTGCTGCAATTTGATGTTGAATTGAACATGAAATTAATGCTTCATGTCATAATTTACTTAATGCAATAATGCTTGCTGCAATATTCTTGTTGAGGTTAATGTTCTAATAAGCTTGTGTTATTGTTTTTTTTTTAGAAGTCAGAGATGGATCCTATTGGTAGTCCAAGAGACATCCAAGTGGATGTAGAATCTGATTCAAGTGAAGAAGCTGATGTTTTGACTCAAGTGAAGAAGCTGTTGTTTTAAGGTGGCTGCTGCTTTGGACTTTGGTAGTTGGTAGTTGGTACTTTGTTACAAATCTTTTTGTTCATAGCCAAATGATGGGTACAATTCTTTTGTTCATAGCTTTTGTTAATTTGCTCAGATGTAGCTCTGAGTTGAGCTTATATGTAATGGCTGGCTTAATGCTTTAGGCCTTTAAAAATTTATATATACATATATCTATTAATACATTTTTATACTCAAAAATTAATTCAAAAGTGATCTTGAATCCATCTTGGAATCAACTATGTTTAAAGATCAAAACTTGGAAATAAAGACTTGATTTTTCTTTTTAAAGTTAAGTTAAAATTAAAAAAAAACTCATAAGTAAATCTCAACCATCCCTTTTATTCACTTCATCATTTTAACAAACAAAATTCATAACCTTAACAAGAACATAGCAATTTTAGCCCTTTAAACATAGATTTTTACCAAAATAAATCATTAGAGCAAGAAAAGATAAACAAGTACAAAATCTACCACACTTTATTAACCAAAGACAAACCTTTTTTAAGAAAAGATTTAAAATTTTTAGCAAAATCATCATTTTAATCATTAAACCATCACACTAAAAGCATAAACACATAGAAACTAATTAAAAGAAATTACTCCACCATAAAATTGGAAATCAAATTAAATAAATAGAGCAAACAAGCTTCAAATCGCAGCAACAAAATCAGTCCCAAATTGAAATAAATGGAAAAGAAAAGGATGAAATTAAAAGAAAAGGAAGGAACCTACCCCAAAAACGACATCGTTATGTTGAAAAGTGAGCTTATAACCCTAGTTTTCCTTCTTCTTCGACAACTTCTTCTTCCTCAACCCTCAAACCAAGCCTTCGAAACCCTAGCACCAGATGCTTCAAGAAATCCCATCCCCAACCTTCGAAAAACAGCGACTTCAACCCAACAACAACAATTTTTTTCAAAACCCCTTAAAAAACCGATCAAATCTTGTTGATTTTGCCTTCAAAACGTTTTAAATCAAAAGCAAAAGAAAGCAAAGTGACATCGGGCTTGATCTTTAGGATCTACCTCTTCAAATCACTACTAAGCTTTCTGTTTATGCCTTTGCTTCTTTTTTTTTTAAAGAAAAAAAACTTTAAACCAGAAAAGGAAAGAAAGGGAATCAAAGAGAGATCCCGATCTCCCATCACTTTTCTTCTGTAATCTCCCCCTTTTTTTTAGAACCAAAAAAAACCCCCTCTCAGTGATTTCTCTCCTTCTTTTATATGCCTCCTGGGTCCGATCCCTATCCTTTCCCCCCTAACTGAATTTTTTGTCTTCTTCTCCCTGTAAATACGATAGTCCAGTGATTGAGCCTCTCGAATCTTCCCAATAGCTAGGTAACCTCCTCTGCTAATTTTCCATTTAATTTCCTTTTATTTCCATTGTGCCATTCATTGCATCTCACCTTCTTTTTTGTCCTTTTGCAGATTTAGCTGGAGAAGAAATGTTGACTAATTCCCCTTTCCTTGATTTGTTGATTTTTTATTTTTTTTTGCGGGCTGGATAGGTTTGACTCTAATCAAATGGTTTGCATTGGATTTTTAGTGCTTTTGTGCGTACAGTACTTGCTTCTATGCTACCTTCTCATATTTCAATCATGTGGCATGATTTGTTGATTTGATCATGTGATTGTTGAATTGAGTCCTTGAATTCCCTGGAATATGCATGTGACAGATTCACTTGCCAAGCTAATTATTTCTAGGCATTTGGACTGTTGATGTGTGCTAGTGTTAAGATGATTTAAATCCTCTGTGTAGACTTTTCCTTTTGCTTAAAAGCTCCAGGACTACTACTGCTTCAATGAATTCTGTTGTTTTCCTCCTGAATTATCTGTGTTTGAGCTTGCTGGATTGCCCTATTTGTAATTCCTGCAGTGTCCCATGATGAATCCTTAACCCAATTCACACCAATTTTGATGGATTTTACTGTTGTATACTGGGTCAGTCTTCTTGATGCCTCTGCCTACCATGATCAAGCTTTTCTTTGTGAATTGGCCATCCTGACTCCACTGTTGTCCTTTATTTCCCTTGATTTCATTATGATCTGGCTAACTGAATGCCTTTTGATACTCTTGACCTGACTTGTTTTGCTTTGGCATGCACACTGGAATTTCTTTTTTGTTTGCACTTGCACAAATGCCTCACTGTTTTAAGGATCTTCCTGCATGCTTTAACTGTCTTTCATGGATGGGAAAATGCATGTTTGTCACTGCTAGTTTAGCCTTTTTACACTTGCTGCACATCACACTGTGTTGCTTTTGCCATGAAATTATATGCATTCGCCCTCTGTGGAGATTCTTTGACTAAGCTTGAGGATGACTTGACATGTTGCATTCTGAATTGGGTCTGTGATTCAGTTTTTTTGAAATGCATTGACACTTGATAGGTCTTGCATTTGTTTACATTAACAGTCCAATACTCATGTTTTTACAAAATTGAGCGATAGGTTTTGATGGTCCTTCCTGCCTTTTCTTTTCCCATTTTGCACACGTCGAGATGCATCCATCACTTGTCTTGCACCATGGCAATTTCCAGCATCTTTTTGGTAAGGTTAAACCCTGCAGGTTAGTGAAAATGTGCAAAAATGGAGTGTTTCCCCCAGGCTCGAAGCATAAGGACCATTAATTGGTGGTATGCCAATTTTCAAAAAAAAAAATGCAACCAACAGCAAATAGAGCAAGATAGCATGCATAGGATGATCAAACAAACCATGTACCCATGCGTCGAAGATCTTTTGAAAGACCTCAATATGCAGGGCTGTACATGAGAGTGTGCAAGGACTAATACAGTGAGGACTAATTCAATAATAATGAAGAACAACAAACAAATAAAACAGGTCAACCAGACAGGAATTGCTCCAAACACACATGATAAAATGCAAAGCAATGAGCACAGCAACATGTTTAAGCCTAGGGGAGTTTTTTTGTTTTAGGCAAAGTTGGGCAGGAGGTTCAGGATCTATTCCTGGCCTCGAAATGCCAATGATGCCACTTGAGGAAAACAACAAAGTCCTCATGCAGATTCACCAAGCAAACATCAATGAAGCAGCAACATGAACAAACAAAGCAGTGGCATATCAAGTGTCAATGCATTTCAAAAAAACTGAATCATAGACCCAATTCAGAATGCAACATGTCAAGTCATCCTCAAGCTTAGTCAAAGAATCTCCACAGAGGGCGAATGCATATAATTCCATGTAAAAAGCAACACAGTGTGAACAATCAACAGTGCAGCAAGTGTAAAAAGGCTAAACTAGCAGTGACAAGCATGCATTTTCCCATCCATGAAAGACAGTTAAAGCATGCAGGAAGATCCTTAAAATAGTGGGGCATTTGTGCTAGTGCAAACAAAAAAGAAATTCCAGTGTGCATGCCAGAGCAAAACAAGTCAGGACAAGAGTATCAAAAGAAATTCAGCTAGCCAGATCATAATGAAATCAAGGGAAATAAAGGAGAGCAGTGGAGTCAGGATGGCCAATTCACAAAGAAAAGCTTGATCATGGTAGGCAGATGCATCAAGAAGACTGACCCAGTATACAACAGTAAAAATCCATCAAAAGTGGTGCGAATTGGGTTAAGGATTGATCATGGGACACTGCAGGAATTACAAACAGGGCAATCCAGCAAGCTCAAACATAAATAATTCAGGAGGAAAACAACAGAATTCATTGAAGCTGTAGTAGTCCTGGAGCATTTAAGCAAAAGGCAAAGTCTACACAGAGGATTTAAATCATCTTAACACTAGCACACATCAACAATCCAAATCATAGAAATGGTTAGCTAGGAAAGTGAATCTATCACATGCATATTCCAGGGACTTCAAGGACTCAATTCAGGAATCACATGATCAAATCAACAAATCATGCCACATGATTGAAATATGAGAAGGTAGCATAGAAGCAAGTACTGTACGCACAGAAGCACTAAAAATCCAATGCAAACCATATGATCAGAGTCAAACCTATCCAGCATGGAAAGAAAAATCAACAAATCAAGGAAAGGGGAATGAGTCAACATTTTTTCTCCAGCTAAATCTGCAAAAGGACAAAAAAGAAGGTGAGATGCAATGAATGACACAATGGAAATAAAAGGAAATTAAATGGAAAATTAGCAGAGGAGGTTACCTAGCTGTTGGGAAGATTCGAGAGACTCAATCGCTGGAATACCGCATTTACAGCGAAAAGAAGACAAAAAATTCAGTTAGAGGGGAAAGGATAGAAGGAGAGAAATCCCTGAGAGGGGTTTTTTTTTTGTTCTTAAAAAAAAGGGAGATTGCAGAGAAATGTGAGGGGAGATCGGGATCTCTCTCTGATTCGCTCTCTTTCCTTTTCTGGTTTAAAGTTTTTTTTTCTCAAAAAAAAAAAGAAGCAAAGGCATAAACATAAAGCTTAGTAGTGATTTGAAGAGGTAGATCCTAAAGATCAAGCCCGATGTCACTTTGCATTCTTTTGCTTTTGATTTAAAACGTTTTGAAGGCAAAATCAACAAGATTTGATCGGTTTTTTTAAGGGGTTTTGAAAAAAATTGTTGTTGTTAGGTTGAAGTCGCTGTTTTTCGATGGTTGGGGATGGGATTTCTTGAAGCATCTGGTGCTAGGGTTTCAAGGGCTTGGTTTGACGGTTGAGGAAGAAGAAGTTGTCGAAGAAGAAGGAAAACTAGGGTTATAAGCTCACTTTTCAACAGAACGACGTCGTTTTTGGGGTAGGTTCTTTCCTTTTCTTTTAATTTCATCCTTTTCTTTTCAATTTATTTCAATTTGGGACTGATCTCGTTTGGTTGCTGCGATTTGAGGCTTGTTTGCTCTATTTATTTAATTTGATTTCCAATTTTATGGTGGAATAAATTTCTTTTAATTAGTTTCTATGTGTTTATTCTTTTAGTGTGATGGTTTAATGATTAAAATGATGATTTTGCTAAAAAGTTTAAATTTTTTCTTAAAAAAGGTTTGTCTTTGGTTAATAAAGTGTGGTAGATTTTGTACTTGTTTATCTTTTCTTGCTCTAATGATTTATTTTGGTAAAAATCTATGTTTAAAGGGCTAAAATTGCTATGTTCTTGTTAAGGTTATGAATTTTGTTTGTTAAAATGATGAAGTGAATAAAAGGGATGGTTGAGATTTACTTATGAGTTTTTTTAATTTTAACTTAACTTTAAAAAGAAAAATCAAGTCTTTATTTCCAAGTTTTGATCTTTAAACATAGTTGATTCCAAGATGGCACTTTGTATACTTCCTGTTAGTAAGGAAATGTGCAAAGACGTAGACACCCGTTCTACGTGCATGCATAAAAAAGTAAATTTTAAGGAGAAATGTGATTCTAATGAAATCAGATTCTGAAATATGACTTTCAATTAGAGACCTCAATCAGGATTTTAAAACAAGACAAGATTTGAATTGAAAACTCTCTACCAGAGACCTCGAACAGGATTTTAAAAACAAGATAAGATTTGAATTGGAAACTCTTTACCAGAGACCTTTAATAGGATTTTTTTAAAAACAAGATAAGATTTTGAATTGAAAACTCACTATCAGAGACCTCGAGCAGGATTTTAAAAACAAGATAAGATTTTGAATTGAAAACTCTCTACCAGAGACCTCAAACAGGATTTTAATGCAAGATAAGATTTTGAATTGAAAACTCTCTACTAGAGACCTCGAACAAGATTTTAAAGATAAGATTTTGAATTGAAAACTCTCTACCAGAGACCTCGAACAGGATTTTAACAACAAAAAAAGGGGAATTTGATTTAAAACTGAAACTCAAAAAACTCAACCAATATCATAAGGAAAAACATCTTTTCTATCTTTGAATCAGATTTTGTCATTTTAAGGTGAGAACTCAAGATAGCCCAGCATCATTCCTACGTTTTCTATTCTGGTACTTCATCAACAACTTTTGCTTTTATCACACTTTGAATGCACTTTGCTGATGATTCCCTTCCTGTAAGACATATGCCCCCTGGTAGAACACTTGCACCACCTTAAAAAAAATTATCTCCCATATGAATTTTCCAATTTGTAATGAAGTTAAGACTTACATTCCAACTTATTGCCTCTTTATGATTGAATGCCATGCATGATCATGTTCATTCAAACATGTTCAATCAGTGTTATGATGTTGTAATGAAATGCACAATCTAAGTACTCCCTTGACAGAAAGTGTATGGAAAGAGAAGTATATTATTTAAGAAAGATATTTAACAAAGAACACATATATATGAAAGGAAAGGTTCACAAAGGAAACTGTTGTGTTAATAATATATATAAAGATAAAATAGACCGCATGGCGATGAATACTCCGACGATTTTGAATAATGGATGATTCCCTTGCATTTTAATTGGCCCTGTGGTACATTCCTTTTTTTGCTTTTGGTCATCATAGGTAGCTCTGAACTACTCGCTTACCCCTTCGACCTCACAAGATGATTGAGCAAGACTCCACTGTTAATGCCTTTCCATCCTTTACTTGAATTGCCCTTTCGGGTTTTCAATTCAAGAACCCCCTTTGGATTCAGGCCGCCCTTTGCGGGTTTTCAACCTGATCCCTCCTTTTTATTTATTTCTTTTTCTGACCTCTTCCTGTTTTAAGCCCAGTTTTTTCTTTTCCGACCTCTTTCTATTTTAGGTCCAGTTTTTATTTTTTCGACCTCTTTCTATTTTAGGTCCAGTTTTTTTTTAGCTCCTTTTAGGCATAGTATTTCTTCACCGCATCCGAATTAATTGGACTCGGTAATTCGGGCCCATCCATCTCTTGCAATATTAAAGCACCTCCAGAGAATGCTTTCTTTACAATATAAGGTCCTTCCCAATTCGGTGCCCATTTGCCCCTTAGATCTCGTTGCTCCGAAAGAATCTTTTTCAAAACCAATTCTCCTTCCTTGAACTGTCTAGGCCGTACCTTTTTATTGAAGGCCCTGATCATTCTTTTCTGGTAAGTTTGTCCATGACAAAGGGCTGTCAACCTTTTCTCTTCTATGAGATTCAATTGATCATATCTCTCATGTTCCCATTCTGCCTCATCCAATTTGACTTCACGGTATACCCTTAGTGAGGGAATTTCCACTTCGATTGGCACTACTGCTTCCATCCCATACACCAAAGAATAAGGAGTTGCCCCGGTGGAAGTCCCAGCACAAGTTCTGTAAGCATGCAAGGCAAAGGGCAGTTTTTCATGCCAGTCTCTATAAGTTTCAGTCATTTTCCTTATGATGTTCTTGATATTCTTATTTGCTGCTTCTACCATGCCATTCATCTTCGGGCGTCTTGGAGCGGAATTGCTATGGATGATTTTAAACTGAGCACAAGTAGCAGCGATTAACTGGCCATTCAAGTTCATTGCATTGTCAGTGATGATTCTCTCAGGTAGACCATATCGGAAAATAATTTCCTTCTTGATGAATTTGAGGACTACTGATTGTGTTATGCTTGAATAAGATGTAGCCTCCACCCACTTAGTGAAATAATCAATAGCTACCAAAATAAGCTGATGGCCATTTGAAGCCTTAGGATTTATTGCTCCAATCACATCTATGCCCCACATTGAGAATGGCCACTGGGACACCATTACATGAAGTGGGTTAGGAGGAGTATGTATCTGGTCCGCATATATCTGGCATTTGTGACATCGTCTTGCGTAGTTGATGCAATCAGTTTCCAAGGTTAGCCAATAATACCCTGCTCTCATCACTTGTCGGGCCATCCTATGCCCACTTGCATGGCTTCAAAAATTTCGTCATGCACTTCTGCCAGTATTCTTTTAGCTTCGGCCGTATTCACACAACTTAATAGAACCTGATCTCGGCTACTCTTATATAGAACCTCCCCATCCAAAAAGTATCCCAATGACATTCGCCTAATCACCCTTTTATCATTATCAGTTGCATGCTCGGGGTATTTCTGATGCTTAAGATATTGTATAATGTCATAATACCAGGGGTTCCCATCCGGCTCTTTTTCCACACTCATAACATTAGCAGGTGCCTCTTTTAATCTCAATCTAATTGGGGGTATATCCACACCTCCTCCAATTTTAAACATGGCGGCCAATGAGGCTAAAGCATCAGCCACTTGATTCCCTTCTCGTGGTACATAATGAAAGGAAATATCTTCAAACTGTTCCATCAACTCCAATATGTGCTCTCGATAGGGGATTAACTTAGAATCTCTTGTTTCCCATTCTCCCTTCATTTGGTATACTACCGGAGCTGAATCACCATAAACTTCTAAAATCTTGATCTTCTTTTCAATAGCCATCTGAATTCCAAGCACACGTGCCTCATATTCTGCGATGTTGTTTATGCAAAGAAAGTCTAATCTTGTAGTAGCTGGGAAGTGATCAACGTCTGGTGAAACTAACACAGCGCCAATTCCATGCCCCAACATATTAGATGCCCCATCGAAATACACTCTCCACTTTGTTGGTTCCTTCGGAGTTTCATCATCAACATTCATTACAGCCATGAGATCTTCATCTGGGAATTCAAATTTTACAAGTTCGTAATCATTATTTGCCCTGTCTGCCAGAAAATCGGCTACCACACTTCCTTTTATTGCCTTTTGAGACATGTACACTATATCATATTCAGATAAGAGTACTTGCCAATTCGGCTAGGTAACCCAGGCTTCTCAAAGATGTATAAAAGTGGATCAAGCTTAGCTACCAACATGGTGGTATGGTAGAGCATATACTGCCTTAACCTCTAAGCTGCCCATGCCAATGCACAACACATTTTCTCCAGAGGGGAATAATTTGACTCATATTCTGTAAATTTCTTGCTCAGGTAATAAACAGCATGCTCTTTCCTTCCTGACCTCTCCTGTTGGGCTATAACACAACCCATAGACTTTTCAAACACTGTTAAATACAAAATCAAAGGCCTTCCTCTCTCCGGGGGCATCAAAACAGGTGGATTTAACAAATACTCCTTGACTTTCTCAAATGCAGCTTGGCATTCTTCATCCCACTCACCTGGATTGTTCTTCCTCAACAGCTTAAAGATGGGGTCGCATTTTGCAGTTAGTTGAGATATGAAACGAGCTATATAGTTCAAGCGTCCCATAAATCCTCTTACTTCCTTCTGGGTTGTGGGTGGAGGCAAATTCTGGATTGCTTTGACCTTATCAGGATCCACTTCTATTCCATTCTGGCTCACTACAAAACCAAACAATTTCCCAGATGTTGCCCCAAATGTACACTTAGATGGATTCAATTTGAGCTGATACTCTCTGAGTCTTTGGAATAGTTTCTTCAAATTTGCCAAGTGCTCTTCTGGCGAGTGGGCTTTAGCAATCATATCATCTACATACACTTCTATCTCCTTGTGCATCATGTCATGGAATAAAGTCACCATTGCTCGCTGATAAGTGGCCCCTGCATTCTTCAGCCCGAATGGCATAACCTTATAACAAAACGTGCCCCATGCTATCACGAAAGCAGTCTTTTCCTTATCTTCAGGGGCCATCTTAATTTGGTTATACCCCGAAAATCCATCCATGAAATAGAACAAGGAATATCGAGCTGTATTATCTACCAGTATGTCAATGTGAGGCAGTGGGAAGTTATCTTTAGGACTGGCTCTGTTCAAATCCCGATAATCCACACACATCCGGACTTTTCCATCTTTTTTCAAGACTGGGACAATATTAGCTTGCCATTCGGGATATCTAATTTCCTCGAGAAAACCGGCATCAAACTGCTTCTTGACTTCTTCTTTGATTTTCAAAAGCATATCTGGCTTCATTCTCCTTAGTTTCCTCCATTTACATGGGTCACCTCCGCCACCTAGAATGCTCGATAGGAATCTTCCACACTTTCCTCTGTAGCTTCCACATATGGTGCATTGTGAGCTTGTTTAAAATTAATATCCTTCTCTACCTTGATCTCTATTAGCTTGTTTCCGACCCGGAACTTGACTGCTTGATGTAAAGTGGACGGTACAGCTCCCGCCATATGAATCCAAGGTCTTCCCAACAGGCAAGAGTATGATGGGTTTATGTCCATGACCTGGAAAGTCATTAGGAACTCAACTCCTCCTATTTTCATCTGAAGCTCAATGTCACCCCTTATTGAGCGTGTAGTTCCATCAAAAGCCCTCACCATCATATTGTTTGGCCTAATGTATGAAAGATCCACAGACAGCTTCTCCAAGGAATGATAAGGCATGATATTCAAGGCTGACCCATTATCGATCGAAACTCTGCCAACATGAAACCCATTGCACCAGCTGATGTATATAAAGCTTTCAAGATATTCCTCCCTCCTTCAGGAATATCTTCATCTGTAAAAGTTATATGCCCCGCAGTTATACTTCCCACGATATGATCCAAGTTTTCCATTGTGATCCCTTGCTCCACATAGGCTTGACTTAGCACCCGAAGTAAGGCTTTCCTATGTGCTTCCGAGTTCAGTAGCAAGGATAGGATAGAAATCCTAGTGGGCATTTTATTCAGCTGGTCTACCACACTATACTCACTATGCTTGATAACTTTGAGGAACTCACAAGCTTCCCTCTCTGTAAAGCATGGCTTCTCCTTCTGCTCTTCCTGGGCTGATGATTGGCCTTGCTCCATTACTGGTGGCCTATCCACAAGACCTTCCCTCTGTGGCATTTCTCTTATAGGTTGTGAATAACAACGACCACTTCTAGTCATTCCTCCAACCCCAGTTATGTTGGCCGTGCTTGCTTCAGTCTGCATTTCTGCTGCTTGTGGCGTCACGCTCACATCATATACCCATAACACATAATGGTTGCTTTCGTAAGCAAAAGGCTTCGGGGCATTAGCTATCATGTGTTGCGGCATCACTGTGGGAGGCTTTGGGATGAAAGGTTGTACTGTTGCGATTGCTGGTACGAAAGGTGATGGCGGTAATCTGGTAGGTAGAGTGGGGATGAATGGCTTCGGCATCTCTCCTTCCATTAGCAAGTTAGCATCCTCCATCTGTACTTCAACATAAAATTGAATTCTGGATTCATCCATCAACCTCTGTACACAAGCTTTGAACTCCTCACAGTCCTGTATGGTGTGTACCCCGTGTATGGGGCATTCCTTGTTATAGACTTGCCCTTCTTATTGCCCTGCCTCAATCATTTCAGCCTTTACCAATGCCTCATACACTGTGGCCATCGGGGTTGTAGACACCCATTTTTGTCCTATATCCTTTAATTTAAATCAATTTGGTGCTTAATTGGCATTAGGGTCATCTCGGGGCATTTTGGTCATTTTGCGCATTTAGGGGCATTTTGGTCATTTTTTATATTATTAGCTTAAATTAGCATGTCCATTTAAATGTGTATACTTGGTTAGATTGCATTATATTCAGGATCAAAACCTAGAAAATATTTTCCCTGAAAATATTTTCCCTTTTAATTGTCTTGCATGGTCTTTTTAAGTTGCATAGCGCATCCAATTTATTTGGTAGGCATTTTAATTTGTTAGACATTTAAATTTATTAGTTTCGCATTGTATGCATGCTTGTAATATGACTCTTTTTCTAAATTATGTCAACTCATATTGAGCTTTTTAGTCTTACCTGGTGTGGATTTAACTTTGGGCTTATTGTTATCTTGAACCTTGGACTTATATTAGATGCATTTAGCTTTGGGCTTGCACTTGGGAATTGGGCTTGCATGTAGGCATTTTAATTTTAGGGCATTTAATAATTGGGCTTGCGTTTGGGCCTTTTGATAGTTGATAGTGGCCCAATTTCTTCTATTTTTGTTTGCACAAAAACAGAAAAATCACAAAGTCACAAAAGAAAAAAAGATTTTCATTTATACCCTATCATATACAGATTACAAAATACAAAAAAAATGGAAATGGTAAAAACACAAAAAAGAGAAGAAGATTTTATACATGTTTGTTTAAAATGGGATGCTATGATCCACACCTCCTGGTGCACCTCATTTCTTCGATAAATCGACTCTTGTTCTTCAAAGCACCTTAGGGTTCCTTAAAGCTGTTCCAATAATTAATTGGCTTGCCTCAAGTACTTTTAAGTGAACTCATCAATTTCCTGCATCCCCATCACAAGCTTCTAAATGAAAAT
>AWUE01016855.1:0-12545 GCA_001974825.2 Corchorus olitorius
GTGTGATTAGCCACCTATCAGATTATTAAGTCTAATATTAACCTAAACTTGGCAAAGGCAACACTAAACCTAATAAACGGTCTTCTAACCAGAGTTCTAAAGTCCGGGAGTCGGGTACGCGTGGGGAAGGATTAGCACCCCACGACGCCTGTCAAAAGACAGCACTGACTAGTCTAGACTTAACGTGGGTTTCTATTATTAGTTGTTTTTATCCTTAAGTATTCTCATGCCAATAAGAAATTTTATTAATCTTTGACATTAAACAAGCAAAAATGGTTTTTAAATTTTGAAATAGGATTGTCGGGAATTAAACCCGTTTATTGTTTGTTCTCCTTTTGGGCTCCTCATGAGAGGATTTTCTTTAAAAACTTACCATTAAAACGATTTGATTTGAAAAATGTTTTTGATGGGAACTTTCCCATTTTTGAAAACTAAGACCGAAAATGACAGGAACTTTCCCTAAATTGAAAACTAAAACTTGGTGGGAACTTTCCCAATTCAAAAACTTTGAAAATCGAATGGGAACTTTCCCAATTTGAAAACTTAAAAACTAGGTGGAAACTTTCCCAATTTAAAAACTTTGACCTGATAAACTTCTTTTTGATTTTTAAGTTTCAAATTTTTTGTATTTTTGAAAACCTTTTTGTTAATTTTGAAATGCTCAATTTTTCCTTTTGAATTTTTATCTTGGAAAACTAAAGGAGAACAATTCACAAACACAAACTCTTTTTAATTTTTGAAAAAAGTTTTATTCTATTTTTCAATTTCTTTGATTCTTTGATTTTTTTTAACTATTAATTGAAATTACTAAGTCTAGACCCTAGATGCATGAATGCAAATGATATATATTTTCCGGTTGAATGCAATTTTTTTACCGAATAATTATGCAAGGAATTCCTTCCGGGCACCCGCCACTCATACTGGCTAAGACCCCCATCCGGAAATTCCAAGCCTAGAAAAGATGAATTGAGACCGACAAAAATTGTCTAAGTCCCAATTATCGTTCCATCATAGGACCATGTTAATTAATCTCGAATGTCATGGCATAATTAGTCACATACATAAGTATAAAGTTTAAACATGGATGCACATGAAATCTATTTACTTTCTAAAAATTAATTCTAATTTTATTCCATATCAATTTCGAACTTATACTTTATATAAAGCCCAAAACTCATTATTCATTGAGACCCAATTAGAACCAAATAACTAACAAATGAAGTCCAAATTTATAACTAAAAGCTAAAGCCCAAAATGATATCTACCTAATAAATTAAAAACCAACCCTACCAACTAAAAACCAAATCAGCCCAACAACAATTAAGTACCCAAAGGACCAAAGGGAATAGACAAGAACCCATGAGAAAAAGCCCAAAAGAAATTTAAGTACCCAAACATACTCTCCTACCTCACCCAAATTCATGTCTCTAAAAGATGATTAAAAGGCTATTGGAAACCTCCCAACGTTTTTCTTTTCTTCTTTCCCCTTTTTTTTATTACATTACTTCCTAAATACCAAATCCCAAACGTTTTACCCCTATCCCCAAATCATCCAATCCTAAATTAATATTTAGACTATTTACGTTACAAGCTAAGTGATCTAAACCCAAGCTAAATTAATTATGAGATTTATTCCTATTAATTCCAAGTTAATTAAATCCAATATTTTCTTGACCCTAAACTAAAAACCCAAATCTAAATCCAAGCAAGTAATGAAACAAAAACAACTAAGCCCAACAGAAAAAGTTAGCAAAGCCCAATTAAATCTAAAAAGATAAAATGAAAATAAAAGCCCAACAACCACTTTTAGACCCCAAACACAGCTAAAAGGCCCAACAAACACAAAAAAAACTAAAAAAGAAAAAAAAACTAGGCTTAAAATCAATTTTAAAGGTCCAAAAGTGTCATCACCCCAATCGTATTAAAGCTCTAATTTCTAAACTTATTAAAAAGGTAAGAAAAATCAAGAGGCAGATTAAGTTCATAAATTACTAAACAATTAATTCTTAAACCTAAAGTCAACCTCCATCCTCTAAATTACCATATTAATGCCGAGTTAAACCGTTTATTTATTTAATACTATTAATGTCCTATTCCTGCATCAAAGCCCAAACTTTGTTTTCTACCTCACTAGATTCCGAAATTAGTCTAATCTAACCTTTAAGCTTTCCATTTTCAAATTTTCCTTAATCCTAGGCCAATTTTTAAAACAAATCTAAAAAAAATGTAAACTTTAACTCTCAAAATGAATTGCTCCCCTTATTAGCATAAATGCAGTCTTAATTAATAAAAATGACACCCACCAAACCCCAAATTGATTAAATCACCAGCTAAATGTATTGAATTTATACATATTTAGACATGGAAATGACTAAACAGCACCGTATATAAACTATCAAAGCATTTTAGTAATCAAGGAGGACCTACTTAAACAAGGAATAAATGTTGCATGCTTAAATAATAAATACGAAAAAGTGTAGATATATATACCAACCTAAACAGGGTTTAAAAAACAAAGCTTTACCTCCTCTCCTCTCCTACTCTCCACCACGCCGGAAGTTGTCACCGTCGCCGGAGCTTCGTTTGGCCGTGAAAAATTGCAGCTTGTTTCTCCTCGGTCTCCTTTGTCTGGATCTGTCCTTAGATCTACCCGAAAAAGCCTTGGGATGCGCCAAACAATACTACCCGAACCGAAACTTCAAGCACTCCGATCTCCCACCTCAACCGTCGGATCCGGCCTATTTTCAGATATGTGTTTTCCCTCTATCCACCGTTGGTTTTTTGAATTTGAAGCTTTTAACTTTCGGTTCTTTTTTAACATGAAACTGACTCCATTTTTTTTGTATTTTGCAAGAAAAAGGAAAAAGGAAGACTTAAAGATGCTAGCAAATGGAAAGAGTGAAGAGCTTAAACGAAAATAAAGCTTAAGAAGTGGTAAAAGACTTTGTCCTCTCTTTTTTGTGTATTTTTCTGTTTCTGCTAGTACTAACTAAGACAAGGGAAGAGGAAAAAGATTCTTGTTGATAGGAGACTATTTTTTTGGGGTTTTCTGTATTTTTAAACTGAAAGGAAAAAAAAAACTAGAAATCAAAATTAAAGGCTTCTTTTTGTGTTTTTTCTTAAGGAAAAGATGAACTTGCTTGAACTTAGACTCTGTTAGGGTTTTCTTTTGGTTCTTGGAATATCTTAGCTGCCAGGGTTTTTTTTGTTTTTTTTTTAAAGATTGAAAGATGAACACTGGAAAAACTAGGGCTTTTTTGCTTCTTGAAAACTGTGCCCTGCCCCCATGTTTTGGGAAATAGAGGGGTTTTATATCATGACATATTTTGATCCAAAGGTTGAAATTCATTTTTGTCCATTTGATCAGACGGCCCTAAGTTTATCTTGGAAGACTGATGTGGCTCTTTTCTTGTTTTTGATTTGTTGAAGTCATTTTTATGCTTTGAATGAAGGTGTATTTGTTGTATATGGGCCTGGTTTTGCTGATGATGCCATCGGTTCTCTGTATGTTGTTGATCTAATGGTTGTCGCTTACATGTACTCTACTTGTGCTCCTGTTAACTGCTGCATTTGTCTCTTTAAGCTGACATGGAATTTTTGCTCAGAGACAAATCCTGATGTACTGCAATCTTGGTCTCCAAGGCTCTTTTAAACATTTCTTGATCTTCATTTCCTTTTGTCTGCTTGTGATTTAGTACTGCTTACCATGTAACTTGTCCCCTGAAATTGCTTTCTAAATTTGCTTTATTATCTCTACCTTGCAGGCTAACCAAGAGAGACAAACATCAAACCTTGTTGCGTAGGAAGAAATGTGAATGGTTCATATGGTCCAAATAAATTGTAATCAGCCCAAAATATATGATTGTAATTGTAATATTATATAATGAAACAAGTTTGCCACATAATGAAGTCATTCCTCTTCTTTTTAAAGCAAGGCTTTGGACTTTTGTTAGCTTATAGTGGCACAAATGGATTTGGATTGAGTTGGGCCTGAAACAAAGGAAAGAAGAGCCCAAGATCTGCAATGAATCAAGTTTGCCACATAATGAAGTATACTACCCATTTTAAATAAAGAATGTGAAAGCCCAAGTGAAATAAAGAAAGCCAAAAGCTTAATGGCCACCATATCCAATTATATTGGACTTAGACCCAACAAGGAAAGAAAGATTGAATTTGGGCTTCAAAAGTTTGATTAATAAATTTAATCCAATCTGACTAACCAAATTTAAACCCAAATCCAGCATTAAGTTTCACCTTGTATTTTAAAGGAAGTAATTTATTATGAATCCTAAAAATGGGTGTCTACAATGTGGTTGAGATATAAAATGTCTAAAAAGGGTACTAATTAAAATAGAAATAGAAAAAATATTTAAAAGAGTTTAGTCATTTAATGTCTAAAAGCACTTTTGAAACGCAAAAGCACCTAAAGATTAGCTTTTGAGGTTGGCTTGGCTTTTGCGGTAAAAATTAGCTTTTAACACAAATCATGACTTATTTGGCATTGTGTTTGAGGTGAAAAATAGTTTTTTTATCTTCAAACTCAATCCCAAACCAAGTCTAAGTGAAACATTTTGAACTTAAACCTATTGGAAATGTGACAAATTGGGCCTATATTAGATGGAAATTTAAGCGTGCAATACACGCGCCGTTGACTTTAGTAATGATGTAAAATTATTCAATATTTTGATTTAAAAAATCAAAATAAAGAAGGAAATTTAAAAAAAAAAAAGATAGGATTTTTTTTTAAAAGATGAACAGGTAGAACAAGAGCAAAAAACCTTTGGTTTTTTTAAAGAACCTAGAGAAGTTTTAAAGAGTAATCAACTTATAATGATTTGTATAGCCTTAAACAGTACACATTGTCCAGAGACTGAATCAAGCTCATAAATCACAGATTTGTAAACTCAAGCCTCTGTTGTCTCCTTCCCACAAAGCACGATCTTCATTTAACTATGTATGCAAGCTTCTTGCTCTCCTTTTTGCCCATTGTGCAGCTCCTAGTCTACCCATCAAATCTATGCTTGGATATTGTTCTTGAATCAGTCTTCATTATAAGCTACATATCAAAAATCCCATCAAACTAACATGGCTTCAATTGCAAAACCGTAAAACAAACACATGTCAATGAAAATAGATTGAAAATAATCACAAACAACTTCATCTTAAAACTGATTGGAATCATGGGTTCTCTTCAAAATGGAATTTGGGTTTCATTTTTGGATTTCGTTTTCGATAAAGAAGAGTGTGAAAAGTTTTGCTTTCAAAGTTTGGGGTCTTGTAGATCTTGGTTTATAGAGGAATTTTCCAACAAATCTAAAGCCGAATTTGGGTAAACAAAAGGTAGGAGAAGCTCTCTCGATGTTTTAGTGGAGATCCGGTAAAGAAAATGACGGCACACGATCGAAGGAAACAACGGCAACAGAGATGGAAATTGGGTTATGGGGACTGTGGTTACAGTGTGTTTGGATAAATTTTTTGAGGGATCAGTAAAGAACAGGAAAGGGTGGAAAAGGAGAGTTTTTTAAAGTAAAGGAAGGGAAGGACCAATCCTTCATCCTTGTTTGGATAGTTTAAAATATAAAAAGTAAGAAACATTAGGGATCACCTAGCATTTTACAAATAAAAGCTTTGTTGGTACTTGTTGGTAGTCCAAAAAGATGGACTTATAAGGACCTTGGAGGACCAAAGTTGGTCCCTCAAGACCCATGGATCAAATTTAATTTTCAATCCAAACATGGAACTTTAGCCAATAATACCTCCTGCCCCTTCCCATCCCCTCCAGAACCCTCAATCCAAATACACTGTTAATGTTCTTAAACCTCGTAATAATATTGATTTTTAGAAATTTGGTATTAATATTATTTTTATTTTTCCTTCTTTTTATTTTTTATATTTTAACATATATGGGTCATTTTTAATGGTGTTAGCGCATACATTCCACGCTTGAATTTCCATCCAATATAGGCCCAATTTGTCACATTTCCATTAGGTTTAAGCTTAAAAGGTTTCACTTAAAAGGTTTAAGTTTAAATTGAGCAACTTAAGATAGTTTTAGACCCAAATTGGATATTTGACCGTTTTAAAGGGGGATATCGTTTGCTACTTTATTTAAAGGGGGATGAAAGTCATATTTATACTTCAATGTAGGATGCCATTTTATCCCTAATAGTTTTACAATTGTCCAATTAGGTCCTGGCTTACAGGAAATGATTGTGGTGCCTCTAATGAGTAAAATTATTATTTTACCCCTTGTGATGGGTAAGAGGAGATCATTTTCTGTAACTACATGTGTGATTTGATGAAGATTTGGTGATGAGCTTAGAGAGTGGGGGGGAGGGGTTCAACTTGAGAGAGAGAGATTGAGAAGAGAGGGAAAGTAATGAGAAAGGCTAATTGTTCTAAAAGGGGATTGAAGAGTCCTATTTATACTTTATACTTTGTTGTAGAATGTTGTTTGTTATATTTTTCCTATATATAGTTTTATACTTATCCAATTAGGTCCAAGCTTATTCTTAGACTGGTATTACACTTGGAATTGTATTAGGATGAATTTCAATTTTTAATCATCTCAATTATAAAAGGGAGTTCAAATTTATAAAACTTCTTTATAACCAAAAAATGGCTTAAATACTCTTTTGACTCTCTACCTATATCAAAAGACCCAAATAAGACATTTATCTTTTTTTAGGAACAAATAAATCCTCTACCTTTTGAATTTGACCCAAGTTAGCCTTTTTGGACAGAATTTTAATGGAATCGTCAGACATGTGGGCTCCACATGTAAAATTTTGAAAAAAGTTTGAGGACTTATTTGGTCATTTTGAAAAAGGTAAAGGGTTTATTTGGTCATTTTAAAAAAGGTAGAGGGCAAAAAGAGTTGTTTTTTCCCCTGAATTTTTGCATATAGGACTAACTTTGTCTGACGCTTAACGGTTCCGTTAAGAATTCCGTCCAAAAATGGTCAATTTGGGTCAAATTCAAAAGGTAGGGGATTTATTTGTCCCTAAAAAAAAACTAGAGGGCTTATTTGGATCTTTTGGAAAAGGTAGAGGGCCAAAATGGCATTTAAGCCACCAAAGATTAGTTTCAATTAAAGGAGGCGACAATTATTATTATGAAAAAAGTTGTGATTTTTAACATAAAGATCAATGTGCAAAAATTCAATTTCATAAATTTGGCCTTTCTCTTTCGTTTACCGTAGAAAAGAGTAAGGCAGCTCTAATGCTAGCTAGGAAACATGGCTTAACTTGACCATTTCTATTGTAAAATAATCAACTATTCCAATTGCCAGGAAAATGTCCATTTTGGATTTGTGGTTTTGTGGAAGGTGATGTTATCTTAATGTTGGTATTTCAAATTGTTGGCAAAACAACTCGTAATTTTGGCAAATCTTAGCCAAAACAAACTTTTCATCTTCATCTGAAGGCATGTTAAAGAAAAAGAAAATCCAAAACAAACTTGTTATTATATAAAAAACAAATTTCATCATTGTTGACATGAAAAAGTTTGGCATTGGCTATATATATAGTTTAGGTGACCAAATAAATGTGTTGTACTTGTACCATGTACTCGCATTATTGTTTCTATCTTGTTGGTGATAGTATTGTCCTTGTTGTTTGTCTTCTTGTAGTCTTCCTTCTGTAAAATTGATATCGGGGTCTGTTTGGCCCACTTTATTTAACAATTTATCTATTGAAAAAAACTTAAACTAGACCAAATGGAAAATCCAGAAGTGCTTTCCAGAAGTGCTTTTCCGTTATTTTTGAATTAAAAACCAGAAGCTCTAAATTGAAACTTTTTCCAGAAGTACTTTTTCAGAAGAGCTTTAAGCTAGGCCAACGGGCACATCATGTCATCAAAATTTTTCCTTTTTATAAGGGAAGAACACAAATAAACATTCTCAAATTTTATTTTAGTTTTTTTTCCCCTAAAGAAAGTTTATGTTAGTTTTTTTTTCTTTAGTTAAGTTTTTTTTTATTAAAAAAATCCAATACGAATTGAATCAAAGATCTTTAGCAATTGAAACCTAAGCCCAAATGGAAGAAAGTGAAAGTTTAAAGTTACGCCTTTCTTTGCCTCTTTTCCCCTTTTACATCATCACATCAAGATTTTGATACGTTTCTTTGTAAAAGTGGAAAAGGGATAGAAAGAGTGAGAGAAGAGCATGAAAAAGAGCACACCTACACTACCCATGTTTCTGGCTAATTCTCGATCGACAGTTGAACCATAAATGTATGGCTTTGGATTTTATTGGACGAGACTTCACACTTCAACACACACCCACTTGCTCTCTTTCTCGTGGCTCCCAACTCCCCCTCCATCCATTACAAAAGGTGTGGGGTATCTTATCAAACACTATGTAGTATTAGTATTAGTATATCCATTTCTCATATTTTGATATTTTTTAAAATAAAATTTATTTTTTTGGCCAAAAAAATAAAATTTATATAAAAAACAATATTCCTTACAAAAAAGTTATTTAATTCCTCTAAAATTACTTAAATTTTTTTTCTTTCACCCAGTAAATTGTTTTTTCAATTAATCTAGTTGAATTTGACGCAACAAAAGTTTAAATTACAAAAAAATAGACGAGTCACAAAAATTGATGATGGGATAAATAATGACCTTTTAATGTGTGTATTAGAGCAGAATGAGGATGAGTGATGCGTATAAAAAAAATTATACAATATAATATTGTTATACACAAATAATCATCATCAATTTCTACTTGAAAATGTTGTCATATTGTCTATTTAAAATAAAGATGATGGATGAGAATCATAAATCTTTAAATAAGTTGTCGACTTTCTCTAATCTTAGAAATGGAATAACCTACCTATTAATTCTAAATAAGTTGATCGGTCCGTGCTGACGCGTCAGACATTCTTTGTTATAGATTTTGTTATTATTGTTTGAATATAGAAATGATTTCGTTTCAAAAATTTGAAATTTTATTAGTATTTTGTGTATTTGTGAAGTAGTTTGCCATTTAAATGGATCTCAATTTTCTATATATATATATACTAGTTAAAGCACGTGCGCTGCACGTATGTTAATAATTGATAAATCATATATTCCACACATGCGTACTTTTCATTTTCATAAATTTTGATTAATTAATCATCAAAATCTGGTCATTTAGTTTACAGAAATTTGAAATAATTAATCTCATTGAACGAACAAAAAAAAACTTAAATTATTATACAATTATGGTTATCCTCAATAGGAAGGTTATCAATTTTCTTATTTGAATTTACTAAAGAAACTACAGGGCTATTAAGAACGAAAGTTAAACATTAATCAATTAAGAAGGTTATCAATCTTTGATGCAAAAAATAAAAAATAAAAAAAGAATAAGAATAAGATTATCAATTTCCTCATCAAATGTTCATTAAAAAGCTATTTAAGTTATCAAGGGTTTTTGAATGTTATCAATAAATTCAGTAATTAACCTTATACTGTTAGTAATTTTAGCAGCCTTTTATCAATAATGGCATTTGCCAATGTTCTTCTTTAAGGTTTTTTAAAAAAAGTTATAAAGGTTATAAAAAATTTTTATAGTATAAGGTAATTTAGTAACCTAACATCTTTAATAAACTTTGTAGCATTTTATCAATTTAATGAGGAGTATAATTTTCATATCTAAGATTAAGTAAAAAAAGTTGACGAAGATTATAATAAAAAAAAAGAAGCTATAATCCTATCAAAAAATTCAGTAACCTTATGTTTTTATTACTTTTAATTAATAATTTTCGTCAATTATGATTGTTATTAATCTTGTAATCTATAATTACTAAAAAAATTATAAAAGGTATTAAAATAGCTATAATGCTCTCTACAAACCTAATTGCGCTCTTAGATGATTTTAGTAACTTTTTATATATATAAAAAAAGTTATGAATTTTCATACTTAAAACTATTTAAGATTATATAAAAATAACTATAATGTTCGCTATCAAATAAGTTTTGAATGCTACTACTATATTCTAACTTGTACAAAAAAAAATCCCATTAAAATCACTTAATCCTAATTAATCCATAATGGGGAGGGAATAATAAATACTTTTAAGCTTGTTTCCTTCCTCTTTTCATCTTATTTTCTTTCTCTTCTAAACCCTTTTTTGAATAACTTCTCACCGATATTCATGATACGTAGGAAAATTTATTGGTTTAACAGTTGAAACTTATCTAAAATTTCAAACTATGAAGCTCTTGAAATGGATGAAAATTAGCTTTTATTTTAATTGAATGCAGCAAGTATCGTTTTTGGAATATAGAAAACTCGATTTTTCTTTCTTCTTCTATTTTTGGATTTCATATTCTTTTGCAAAATTAATTCGTTTTCACCTCAAATTAAATCTTTCGAAATTTTTTAACATCAATTAAGGCAAAGTTGTAAAGAAACTTACAATATTCTTTATTGATTTTATGTTACATCTATTGCATTTTATTATTACTTTTATGTTTAATTAGATAAATTTAGTTAGAATTAATCCAGTGTTGTTACATAGATAGTATTATTAATCAAATATCAAGTGACATGTTCTTTATTAGATGCATAAGAAAAGACGTTTTCGGACCGAGACTTATCGAGTGACATGTTTTTTTATTAGATGTCTAAAAAAGACGTTTTAGGACCGAGGCATGATGCTATCAACAAATTTAACAACCTTAATTATATTCTTAATTGATATCTTACATCTTTAGTAAGTAATTAATACCGATTTTCTTACATAAGTAACCCAAAAAAAAATCCTTTAGAGGTTATTAAAAAGGCTACGATGCTATCAATAAAAATTAAGTAACCTTAAATCCTTAGTAACTTAAGTAATAAAATAGTTATCAATTCTCTTACCTAAAATTACTAAAAAACTTGTATTGGTTATCCAAATTCCAAAAAGGTATTTTACAGTCTACTATTTTTAATAACCTTACATTATTAGTAATATTGGTCGTTGATTAATTTTCTTATCTAAGATTACTTAAATAAAAGGATATAAAAGTTATGAAAACATTATAGTACTATCTAGATTCAAATAATCTTACATCCTTATTAATTTTAGTAACTTTTTATGATCAATAATGAAGGTTACCAATTTAATTACTTAAGTAATCTACTAAAAAGGCTAAAAAAGTTATTAAAATTGTATTTACCAATCCTTACATTATTAATATTTTTTTTTGCCGAAAAACATTATAGTACTATCTAGACTCAAGTCATCTTACATCCTTATTGAAGACCGGATCGGAGTTGGCATCCTAAGGCCGTAGTTACTACCATCTCTTATACTTTCTGATACTTTTGTAGCAAAAAAAAGTCATCTTACATCCTTATTAATTTTAGTAACTTTTTATAATTAATAATGAAAGTTACCAATTTAATTACTTGAGTAATCTACTAAAAAAGCTATAAAAGTTTTTAAAATTGTATTTACCAATCCTTACATTCTTAATAACATTAGTAAACTTTCATCAATGGTGAAGATTTACCATTTTTTTCCTCAAAAGTTACTGAAAAAGCTATAATAATCATAAAAAATGTATTGTACTATCAACTAAAATATTTAATGACCTTACACTATAAAGATACGTACAGTACTGATTTTCTTATCTAAGATTAATTACTTAAAAGGTTATGGAAAACATCATAGTACTATCTAGATTGAAAGAACCTTACATCTTATTAATTTTAGTAACCTTTTATCATCAATAAAGTGTTACAAATTTTATTACTTAAATTTACTAAAAATGCTATAAAAGTTATTAAAATTGTATTTACCAATCCTTTGTTTTTTAATAACATTAGTAAACTTTCATCAACGATGAATATTTGCCATTTTTTTTCTCAAAAGTTTCTGAAAAACCTATAATGATCACAAAAGAGGTATAGTACTATCCACTAATTCAATAACCTTACATCTTTTGTGATTTTGGTTATCATATTTCTTATTACATTTTTTGTAGTTTTGATTATCATATTTCTCCAAAATCTCACAATTCAACCAAACATACCCAGACCTGTAAGTCAAATTTCCATATAAGGTTATAACTTATAACTAAACTTAATGCGACATAAGGAAGTATAAAATTAGGTGTACAAAATTGGTTCCTAGTTACTAATTCATATGTCCTTCCTTTTTTGGTGATATAGAAATAATTTATATACTATATATGTGTATCTTTGGCAAGTTGAAGTAAAATTAAAATTGATATCTCGCTATAACTCTACCAAATTAATGAATGATCAATGTGATCTAAAATAACATAGCAAAAAGGTAATGATCTTATTTAAGGTTACAAGAAAAAAAAACTATAATGATCATTAAAAAGGCAATATACTACTTTCAACTAATTTTTTTTAGATAACTTTCAACTAATTTAATAATTCTTACATTCTTAGCAATTTTGGTTATCAAATTTCTCATTTATGCTTACTAATTAGAAAGCTAAACTATAGTATTATATCAAGAAATGTAACAGCCTTAAATGCTTAATAACTTTATCAATGGTGAATGTTATTAATTTTTAAGTCTAAGATTACTAAC
>AWUE01016856.1:0-27162 GCA_001974825.2 Corchorus olitorius
TATTATTATATATAAAACTATACCAAAAAAAATTAGTTGAACATTAGTGGTTGATTTATTAAATTATATTAGATCAATGTCAAACAAAATTTCAAAATTATAAAAGATATTAAAGATCCGATTATTTATCAATGGTGAATGTTATTAATTTTTTAAGTCTAAGGTTACTATCAAAGTTGAAGTGAATAAGATACAATGCATTACTATTATATATACAGAACTATACCAAAAAAAAATTAGTTGAACATTAGTGGTTGATTTATTAAATTAAATTAGATCAATGTCAAACAAAATTTCAAAATTATAAAAGATATTAAATATCCGATTTATTTATTATTAAGGAAACAATATTTCTTTTTTTTTGCCAACAAAACAATATTTATTTTTAGTCAGTACGTTTGCACAAATACTTAAGAATTTGAATTAAAAAAAATACCTAAGAATTTAATTAATGTAAGTATTTCAGTTATTATAGTATTACATTTAATTAATGTAAGTATTTTAGTTATTATATATATTACATAGAAATTAAAACTTAATTGAAATAAGGATGCGGTAAAAGAAATTATAAATTTTAATATAATAATATATTTAATTTAATTGATAAATGAAATTACATATTGAACTTTAAAAGTTTAATTTGATAAATACATGTTTACCCTTTAAGTGAATACTAAACTTTTAAAATTAAAAAGGTTATTTTAGATATTTCAGGTCAATGGTTTTGAAGTTTAGACTTATATAGTATATAGATATATAACTTATTAATAATGGTGGTTGAGTTTTATAGCTGTAAAATTCATTTTTTATTGATAAAATTGTAGCTTATAATCCATTTCTTATTCTCGGACATTAACCTTTGCTACTTAAAATATCTTTTTTCTCATAAATCTAATTAAATTCTTTCTATCACTATAATTCGAGAAAGATGAGGGACGTTTTTATTTTTTAAAAGAAAATCATTAAATTAAAACAAAACCAATTAGTCTGAAGACTTTAATGAGTTTTACACATAAAATTACAGAAATAGCGAAATTAGGAAGAACAAAAGGAGGACACAAAGTGGGCAAATGAGTCTTCAAAGTGACAAAAGACCCAAATGAATTGTGAGAAACTAATTGAGGGCCTTCTTAATAAATAAATAAAACATGATTTGATGGTCAATAAATGCTTTCACATTCAATTGGTTAAAAACTCTTGCAATTACAAAAAAGGGCTTGAGGAAAAGGAAATGGTAAGAAACTAACTGAGGGCCTTTTTAGTAATTAACCAAATGAGAAAATACATAAAAGGATAAAAAATGTTCAAATCGAGCTTTCTCATTGATTCTCAAAAGGAGCTTTTAGTAATATCCCTGGGTGTTTCAAATAATATATATATATATATATATATATTCAGGCCTCTAAAAGAAGAATGAAATGAAACTTAAAAGGGCCATTATGGGAAAAAAGGTAACTGATTATCTAAGGGTTTAACGTTTGCGAAAATACTTAATCTAGAGTTTATTATTCAAAAAAGCTTAAATCCGAACCAAATATTGCAAAATCGGTTTAATTAAGGGCCCGTCGTCAATTTCATACGATTAATTGAGAACTCATATAAGGATCTAACATCGACAGAAGGTCCTTAATTGAGCTTATTTTGTAACATTGGGCTTTGATTTGAGATTTTTTTAAAAGGATAAATCTTAAATTGAACATTTTCATAAACGTTAGACTTTTATTTAAACATTTAGCTGTAAAAAAATCATTCATGAGATTTATGGTACCAAATCCGTGAGAGGAAGGCCCTGTACATATCCGTTCCTCACGTCCCTAACTATGCAGAAGAGAAATCCTTTATATTTCCAACTTTGAATGTTCTAGTTTTTGCATTTTTTTGCATAAAAAATTCAACCAAGAGAATAATGTTCCCCCCAAATGGCGAGCTATTGCGTTGAGAGCTGCCTTTTGTTGATCTGATTCGACATTGTCTTTTTCTTTCTTTTGGATAAAATATAATTCCAACATTGTCCTCGATTCATTGCTTTAATTAATTAATATAAATACGAAATTTTTTATCAGTAACGATAGTCGATAATAATATTATACAAGAAAAAATTGGAAAAAAGAAAGAAAAAGAAGAAGAAGGATCCGTCTGTTATTTTATCTGTCTTACCCATCATCTCAGACATTCGTTTCTTTTCCTCACAGGTCACAGCCCACAGCTTACATACAGGCACAGCTTTTCTCTCTCTCTCTCTCTCTCTCTCTCTCTCTCTCTCTCTTCCCTTCTGTCTGACTCTGATTTTCTCTTTAACGGAAAAACGAACCCCCAAACTCCCACGATTTTCTTACAACTTTTCTTTCAGACAAAAAACCCAGTCATTTCCTTTTCCTTCCTCCTAAATCTTTGCCTGAAAATCTTTTCTTTTTCCTCCAAACAAAATTACTAAATAGCCCAACAAGAAAAGGGGTTGAATTGAATTGAATCCAACAAATTTTTTCCCCAAGGACAAAAAAAAAAAAGATAAACTTTCGAGATCCCATTATATATTGGAAACCAATCTCAAGAAAATGCGGATTTGAAGCTTTAAGAAATGGGTAGCTGTCCAAGAAACTCAATCTTGTTCAACGGCAGCCATTGTGCCTGCCAAGTTGGTTACTTTCTTAACATTACAGCCAACAGCTGCATTGTTTATGATGGCAGCTCAGCAATTAAAACTGATTCTGGGATTGATTACTATGCTATGTCGTTCCCTGAGACTTTCTTTGCTTTCAATTCAATCAAGAAGTTTACTCAGTCTCAAGCTGTGTTCTTGGAAGCTACTCTTGTAATGTTGCTCGCTTGGCTCATCTTTTGCTTCTGCTTAAGGTTTACAAAGCTTGGTGATGGAAGAAATGTTTGGTTTAAGATCAGATGGTGGATTAGTCGTTTGGATGTTTGTTTTGCTACAAGGCATTGGCTGGTTAGTTAGTCCTTTTTCTCCATTCCCATTAATACTTTTTTTCTTTTTTCCTTTTTAGTTTCTTTCTTGGCATCTTTGAACAAGAAAAAAGGCACCTCACCTTTCTAGGATTTGTACTTCAAATGTCTCAGTTGAAAGTTTTAGGGGTTAACTATTTAAGTCTGTAGTGATAACTGATAGGATAAGGGTTCTTCTTTTCTTTTTCTACACTCTAACATCAATTTCAATGTTTCTTTTTAATTGGGATTTCACGTTTTTTTTTTTTTTTTTTTTCTTTTTAGTTCATGATAGTGTAAAGTTTGAATAGTACAAATTAAGTTCACAGACTCTGAAGTCCTCATTAATGCGAATTATTTATTTTTTGCATACTTGGAACTAGGTGTATTAATGTTGAAACTGGTTGTTTGGATCTTACTTGGGAAAGGTCATAAGACAAACTCGTTCTGCTTGTCTAATGAAACAAATTGTAGTGTAAGGCAGATTTAGAAATTCTTTGGGCCAAGGAATGATCCAATTTCTGAAATTACAATATTGGAATCATAAAATGTTTGTCAACATAATATTTAATGATAATCTTTTCATTTCTGCCATTCTTTATGTAGGATGATCAGAAATTGGTCATGAAACGGAAAACAGAACTTGGTGGAACTTTTTCAATTGCAGGCTGGATACTTTTCACTGGGTTATTTGCTGCGTGAGTGATATGTCCTTCTGTAATTAGCATTGAGTTATTGATGCAAAACATTTAACAATCAAAATTCTCATGGATTGTTTTCTTTCGAATGTGACTTATTAATCCTCCTTCCCCCCTGCTTTTTCTGTTTTAGGTTGCTTTACCAAGTCATAGCTAACAGAACCATTGAAGTGCATAATGTAAAAGCGACAAATGCACCTGACTTAGCCTCCTTCAGGAATGACATGGAATACAATATGACCACTGTTTCTAGCATGAGTTGCTCAAATTTGCGACCTCCGACTACCATACTTGTTGGAAGTTCTGGCTTCATTGATGCCAAAGTTGCCCCTCTTTCGAATTTCCTAAACTTTTCCTGTCGCAACACAAGCTTGGGGCCAACCATAACACTCAAATGCAGCAATTGCCAAATCATGCAGGACTATATGTCTATTTCATGGCAGTTTGTTGATCTTCCAAACAGTCCTGCCAGTGCCGTTGGTTTTCAGTTCAATGTAACTGCGAAAGATCATACTAGGAAAGGACATGTGAGTTTTGTTAGCGGAACACTCAAGAATGGAAGCAATTTTGATAATAGACCAGTTACATTCAGAGGGGTGGACACAAACATATTGATATTCAATTTATTTCCTCGTGTGTACCGCAGTGTAAATAATTTGAGGCTAATCCAACCTCTGTTTCATGAATTTGTCCCGGGATCAGTTTTGCGTGACACCTCTCAGCTCCAGGCATCTCTTGAGAATGCTAATGATGGACAAATCAACACCACATTATATATCAATTATCTTTCTTCCTACATCATTGAGATCGAAAATCGAAATATAGTAGGTGCTGGTGAGTGCTTTGCTTTGCCTGTGTATCTGCAAATTCATTCTTTCGCATACTTTATCATCTTCCACTAGTTAACTTTATTCTCTATGATCCATGATGATATGCCTTATACATTCATTGCATTCAATGTGCTTGATCCTTAATGGGAATCTGGCCAACATAATTATAAACTGAATCATCTGGTTATCAAGTACTGCTGGAATCAAAAGTGGGATTTTTTTCAAGATGTTCCATTCTAAAAGCTCCAGCTGAAGATGGTTATGAAATTTGGCATCTTATCTCCTTGAATAGTACTGCATGATAGGTTCCCATAATAACTAATTTTTCAACTGTCTGCAAAACTGCCAGCAGTTTAGTAAGTTTACCACATGTTGCTAATTATTTCTTTTCTTACTTGTTTTGGCTATTATTGTTTGGTTCTTCTAGTGCTCAAGTTTTTTGGTGTCGATTGATTGGTACAATATCTCTGGGTAATCACTTGTATATAATATCAGTTAACTATTTGTTCTTGTCAATATATGTTAGAATCATCTTTGTTATGCTTGCCACGATTTTCCTAGAAAATCTGATTTATTCTGACATAGATTATCTCAGATATACCTTGAATTAGGATAATTTAGAATCCTTACAAGATTACCTTCTTCAAGTAAAGTGCAAATTTGTGTAGAAGTTTAATATTGAAAAATTGATATTTGACATTCTATATTATAATATTGAGATGCTTTAACTTATAATGTTTGATATTTAGGAGGGTTGTAGATTATTTTAAGGTGGCAGTCTCAGGTATCTGTCTTATTAGTTCAATCTTTTTCACCTTGGCTTACTTGATGGAATCCTTGATGGTCACTGCAGAAGAAGGTTAGACGTTATTTGAATTGGCTTCTAATTGAGGCTTTCATGTTCTCTGATTTCTTTTTCAGCCCATTCTAGTAAAAGATGGGGTGACCATGCCTTAGCCTTTGATTTCTGAATAGTAATCTGTACTGTAATAGTCTTTAGTTCTTTGAGCATGGTGAATGTTGCTTCACAACAAAGTTTGCCTTTAGTAAAGCTGCAAGACCAAGAATTTAAACCAGCTGCAGTTTTGTTAATAGCTTGACCATAATTTACATTCCTTTCATTTTCTCAAGGTTGTTGCTTACTAGGTGCTATATATGGCATTTCCTTGTACATTCAAGCCTTCCTCCAGCCTTTCATATCTTCTTTCTAGTAAATGTTTGAAAAAATTATTTTTCTACCAGCTGACAAGTTTTAGAAAAAGAGTTTATCTACATGCAGACATTCCTTTTTGAGCTATAGTTAAGGAATTCATGATAAGATATTTACCTTGTTTTGAATGATGATAAGTTTTTTTACTCTTTAGAAGCCTTTGGTTTCGAGGAGCATAGACTTTATGAGAAATGAGGTGCTTGACAATTTGTTCAATGGAAATACTGTTCATTGTCTCTTTGATGGAAAGACGTAATTCATTGCTAACTGTGTCTTAATTGGATCCATATTATAGATTTTATGCCTGCCATTTCTACCTTTTAGAGCTCTGTATTATTATAAAGAAGCCAAATCATTGGTGCTTCTTTCCCTTGAAAGTCATCTTCCTTGTTTAGTTCTTCGGTAAATATGATCAAAGAGGTAGGGTAAGAAAACTTTGCATCTGTCAGATTACACTTTATTAGTAACCAAAGCTGACAGAGCCATCTATATAGTTTGAAAGCCTATGCTTTAATTTTAATCGTGTTCTATGTATTGCATTGGTGGATGAATGAAGTGTATCTCTAATATGATTTATTAAAACAGTATTGTCTTGTTCAACGTGCAGTGGGCTTCCTTGCTGATCTTGGTGGACTATTTTGCATTAGTATGGGGATATTTCTCTATCTCTTGGTGCAGGTAATTCCTGACCCTCGTCAGCTTATCATGTTGTTCTCTATCTACCACTTGGTATTAAGAATAAATTATATAGATTCAGATCTAGATGATCAAGAACTGATATCCTTAAGCTTAAGTTTTATTTTTACCTTTTTCCCCCTAACTAAATGATGAGAAAGATGGTTTTATTCTGTTTTTCTTTAATTGTACTGATTAGCCTATTTTAGTTTCTCTCAGATTTTCATTGGTTGTGCATTGGTGTTTTGATCCTTAGTTCGTTTTATGTGGAACTTCTAAGGGTTGATAACTTACATTCACAATATTTAGACATCATTACCAAAAAAAAAGACAAAAAAAAAAGAGAAAAGAAAAAAGAAAAAAGAAAAAAGAAGCAGTCAATGTACCATAAAGAATTATTCCAAGTTTACTATACATAAAAGGATTCTGGCTACTCTGTTAAAAAAGTTCTTCAATATGTTCTAAATAACTTAGGCCTGTTTTTAGATAGAACAGAGAAAGCAAATGAGTTGTCTGCTCACAGTTTTGCTAGCCATAAAAGCCATATTTAGGAGCTTAACTTTGCTCCAGGATTATAAATAATTCTAATTTGCTTGAAACAACCACTAATTTTTGTGTACTTTTATTAATCTTTTTTCAGATTAAAAAAAAAAAAACAAACAAGAATCTCTTGATCCCATGACTTATATATTCCTAACCTGCTTGGTTTGTAGTTTGAGTTCAGAATAAAAAAGCTGCGATATGAAGATAGCATTTTACAGAAGATCAGAAACAGGAAAAAGGCTCAGGAACACTGGGATAAAGTAATGTCTTCTCATAGGAACATGTAGCCTAAGTTCTATTTAATCAGTTGAGTTATTCTCTCTAATTTAGTCCTAGTTTGATTAAGCTGACTCAATGTGCTTTTCTCTTCACCAGGTGAGAAAATATGTCATGTACACATGGGGTTGCAATAAGTTGGATGTTGACAACCAGTCTAAAATGGAGCCAGGTTGTGGTAGTTTCATGGTTCCATCAATCCATGGTAATGGGTCATTTCGTGGGGGTGGGTCTACGAGGAAGCGAAGGAAGCAAAGTAATACAGATATAAGTTTTAGCAAGCAAGTCAGCATACCTATTGAGAAGGTAGGCTCAATCAGTTTCTTTTCCATGGTCTACCTACTGTCATCTTTTGTTCTTGCATTTCATTAATAAACCAAGATGAAAAAGTCTTTCCTTATTTCCTTCCTGCTGTTTCAATCTCTTCAAGTTACCCTATGAAAGTGGCTGGATAGTTTACTTTGTTTCGTATTATATTGTAGAATACTGCTCTAGAACAGGCACATACCCAAGAAGTAAAATCTTGTAGCCAAGGCTCTATATCAGGCCCTGAAGGGACATTCTGTTCAAGAAATAAACCGGTATGCTACTGTTCTCCCATTGTTCTTAACATGAGACATCTACTCATTTTATGTGAAATATTAGTAGTTTATTAGTCATCTTTTCTCCTCTTGCTTGACTTCATTTATTTTGATTAATTTTTAACCCGACTTTGAGATACTCTACCGAGAGAATTCTGTCAGGAATTTTGGACCCGAACAATGCAACACTTGAGTTTATAGGTTTTGTAAGTTTAATGTTCTTCATGTGTATTGTCTGCAGCCCCCCAAACTTGATGTACCACAACATGCAAAAGACAAGAGGAGGCATTTTATTGGTTCAAATGATGCAGTTAGCTTCCAGGATCAAGCAGTTTCTCTTAGTGATGAGATACTTCCCCCACCACCACCACTAGGTAAGAACTAGTAATGTAGGTTTGCCTCGTTAGTTTTTCTAGCTATTTATTGTCATCACATATTACACAACAAAGGCACAATAAACCTTATTGGTGCTGCTGATACCTTTTCCTTTTGTTTCCTTGTCCACGCTGATATCAGGATATACTTCTAAACCACGTCTTCTGTTAATTCTATTTTGGAAGATGAATTGTTTTGGGTGATAAAACAAGTAATTTGGAGATACTTTTTTTAGTTAGTTTACTTTTATTACTTACTGGATCTTCAGTCTTCTGTGAGTGTCACCTCATTGCTTCCTTATTTAAAAAGAGTGGGTGTCTAACCAAAAGGACTTTAACATTAAGAAGATATCCAGATGCCTTAATAATCAGCTCTATTGAAATTATAATTAGAAGATAACTTTAATGAGTTTAGACTGTAATAGTCAAGATAGTGCATGGGCAAACACTGTTCAAAATTTTGGAACGATAGCATGTTCTTCTAGGATAATATAGTGTTGTGGGTTCTTAGTCTTCAGGTGAGATTTACAAGTCTTTGGAATATTATCAAAGGCATATCATATAATCATGAAAATTGAAATGCTCAATATTTCGGAAGATCATTTCACTTTCGTGAGTCTGGGGTCTATCTTGATGTTGCCTTGTGAACCTGTGAAAGGTTGGGGGAGGGAATAAAACTGTTATTGCATTTTATCTGAAAGCAATTCGCTTGGAAATGATCTGAAGGTCCAATTTGACCCTGCCTATTAAGCATGGACCTATCATTGTAATGAACTGAAACCTTTGTGTTCGTTCCTTCAACACCCTTGATAGAGGACTTAACTAAGCGACATATTTTATGTTAATTTGCTCTTTTATAATCCTGCCTCTTACTCAATGCAGAATTGAAGTCCGGTCCTGAGCTTGAGTTGTCCGATATACAGAAAAATTTTCAACGTTTGTATGACTACAATGTCATGCTAAGAGAGAAGTTTGTAGCCACTCAATCTCTGCTTCATGCTTTGTCTTCCTCATCTCCAAGAACAGAAGGGCAAACATGACATGCTGAATTTACCCAACTGAAGGTGTTTTCCCAAGGAGTACATGGAGCTTGCTTCAGTCCTTCCCGTCGAAGTGAAAAGGGTGACTTAGCCGTGATCCTACATCTTTACCTTCATTTCTACCTTCATTTCCTGTTCCGGCTTAAGTAACCCTACTCAAGACCACTGACATGGGAAAAAGATCAACAAGGCTTTCGAGGTGAAGTAATTGGTTTATAAAGGACAAGTACTGGATCTATTGTACAGCAGATCCAAGGAGTAGCTGTATTTTCTTTGGGCGTGACATGGTTGCAGTATGTTGCTTAGATATGGGGGCAATTGCCCCAGGAGATATTTTTTGGAACCACTATACCCAGATTTTCTGTTGTATAAGATGTGCATTAAATCGGAAAGAGGAATACAAGAGGGTTTGATTACTCATTACTTTGAAAAGGGTTTGAGCTGAAATGAACTCCCATTTCCATTTTTGGTCCAATGCCCAATTTTATCTATTTTATGTAATGAGTTCAACCATAACCATAGATGTAGAGTAAATTTTCTTGGCATCTCATCTAACAGTCTAGGAATAAATTTTATGTGGCAAATGGTTGATCATTTTCCCTACAACTGTTGCATGGTGATGAAAATGAAGAAGCTATTGACCCTGAAGAGGACATGGCTATACCGAAAAGGAAATGTATAGCTGTGTGGGAGGAGCAGCAAAGACGTAAGGTTGCAAGAATACAAAGTCATGAAAGCAATGGAGGAGAATGATGCAATATTTGGCTCTGTAAACCTGAAGGACTCGCAGGATATTTTATTCAATTAAATTATTTCAAAAAAAATAAAAAATACACCCCACGAAGTAGCCCAGGTGATATAGCCTAGTAAATAGTGTGAAGTAAATAGCAAGTATACCTCTGATTTCTGAATATTGCTCTCAACAGGATGAATCGAAGTCTATAAAAAGAGTCACAAGTGCACATTTGCTGTATTAAGGATTTAAGTTATAATTGGTTTTAAACATCAAAAGCGTACACTGCCACCAAAGTGGACTTCTAAAATTTATTCAGGCCTTTTTTTTCCCTGCATGTAGAACATAGTTTTCCTAAAAATAAAATCATAGCCCCACATTATCTATCAAGTCAGTACCATAAGAGACAACAGATTATTCAGGTTCATACAGCATGTTACACGGGTGAGAATGACATTTTTACCAGAGCATGACTCTAGCACAGCTGATGTGCCACCCCATGGAACAATAATAGCTTGTAACTCATCAGCTGCAAACGAAGACACAACAAAGCTTTATCACATGGGAAAACTTTTCGATATGGGAAGACATCCATGTCAACAATGCACTTATGGAGGACACATGCAGTTACCATGATATTTCCGAAGCTGTTCCCTTCTTTGTGTTTGCCCACAGTAGTATCATTGTAGAGCTCCATCCTTAACCGACAGTAGGTTGAAACAGAAACAAAGAGCTTATCACCTACTGTACCAAGTTCCAGAGAAAAAAATATAATGATCCATATGTTATCTCAAAATGCCCCAAAACCTTTTACTCATTGTCCCTTGTCTTCTTTTCACTGCCTTTCAAAAGAACACCATCCTTAGCTGAGCGCAAACCTAAAGCATGCGCAAACATTCTCTTTGCAGCTCCTAGATGCTCTTCTTTTGAATACTCTTTGTTAACTCTATTTCGACTTCTTCCAGGTATGCTAACATCAGTAGGCCTCTTTTGAGCTGGTTTGTCTGTAACATTCCTCTCACTAACAACCAAAGCATTATATTTATTTTCATTAATATTTGCTTTACTGCATTTATCCACGACTTGGTCTGGCACAGAACCAGTATGTTGATAGTTTGCGGTTCTAAAATTCTTCTCAACTTTATCTTTACCTTGAATGCCCACTTCATTAGGTTGCCCATTATGGTCCTCAAAGTCCCTGGTATCAACATCTTGACTGCATGCCTTTACTTTTTGGCCCAAAGCATGTGCAATCATTCGACGAGCAACAACAGGAACAACTCGTGGCTTCTGCTTAGCAGATTCTCGCACCTCTTCTACATCCACTGAAAAAATACGTTCACGAGCTGCCAAGTAAGCTGCTTCTCGTGCCTCAAGACTAAGCCCAAGAGAAGGCAACTTCACATTTGCTACTGCTTCTACAAAAACAGAACTGTCAGGTCTGAATGTCCACATAATCAACACTTATTGCTATTTGATAAGCAACATGAAGTGCAACGTTAATATATGCAGACAAAATTACAGGTAGAAGAGAAAAACAACATAAAAAGGCAAACAAGTATTTCCTAAGGTATCTTAAATGAATCAGGATTCAGGACCACTTAAATCTTGGAGACATCCCAATATAATTTACTGCTCTGGGAAACGCACTAACAAATGCTGCGCATATAAATACTTCAATCATCCGAAGTAAGCATATAACATACCATAATTTCTAGTTATGAGTATAATGATGAGAACATTGGGGAAAAAGAAAAGCTTAAAAAGAACCAGCACAACCTGAAACAAAGGTGCGCATATAAAACCTCCTGGTTTCTTAAAGTTAATAATGGGGCACATGAGAATAGTAGGATACAGATATCCTTCCTACACCTTTAATAATCCCCAATTTCTCAACCTCCAAGTAGTTGTAGAATTACTGAGAATCTTTCCTCATCCTTGTTTGCCATTTCTTTTCAACACAAAATGGATATGATGGTAAAAGAAAATTACATTTACTCTAACCTATAATTCTTTAGCTAAACAAGATTGGTAACCTACACATTCCTTTCATTTCTCTGTTCTGTGTTAAGCAACTCAGACAAGGGGAATCCTAGACTTTCTTTGGTTCAATAGAATAATCATGATGCATGAATTAGTGACCCTACACAGTCCCTTAAAAGAGTCAACAGGAAAAACTTTACCTGGCTGAGCTTCTTCTCTGGTTAACAGATGGCGAGATGTTGTAAGAGACTGAGGCTCATCACACTGCCATAATATATCACTAACAAGAATGGAAGGTCTGCAACACGCGATGCCAGGTTATGAGCACCATAAAAATTGAATGTCCAAAAGACCAGCAGTTAGAATAAAAGTACATACATTGATGTCTCAGGGCATCGTTCCAAGACTAAATGCCTATCATCTCCTTCACCAACAGATTCATGAGCAAATCTAACAAATGAAACAAAACATCAGTGTACAACTCTACAGCCCTGAATTCAACTTTAATAATTAACAAACATTATGTCAACATACTAGTAGCAAAATTACCCAAATATATCTGCAAGGCGATGCAAGAGAAGTCGATTGTAGGAATTCATGGGTTCCAATTCTAGTATCCCATCTGAGCTGCAACCCAATATTTCTAAAATTCATATATTGAACAAGATATAAAGAAAAAAAAAATATTATTGTACTGAATTTCTTGCATCGGAATGTGGCTTGTTCAGTTACCTTGCATCATCCTGTAGGAAATTAATGAAAGCCTCTTCCATTGAGAGCACTAGATGCTTGCAAGGAAGATTATCCTTAACCAGAAATGCCAATTCCTCCACCTGCAATCTTATTGATATCAGTCCAACTATGCTATTAACTTTTGAGGATAGCAAAATGTACCCTTTTTATTAAAAAAATTATGAAACAATCATATGTTCAAAAAAGAATTATGAAACAATCATGTCCAATTTTTGTTACCTTTGAACTATTTTACCTTATATCAACCAAACATAAGTTACATCTTTTTTTTTTGGCCAGAAACAAAGAACATAAGTTACGTCTTCACTTATTACTCCTACCTTCTAGCAACTACAAGAACACGAAAGATATACCAGAAACAAGCAAACATAGGCTAATGAAGAATTAAAGCACAAACCTTAACTGAATTACATAAGAAAGGTTAAAAAAAGAGAACAAATTTTCAATTACTCGTAGATAATTTTGATTAAAAAAAAGCAGAATTCAGTTTAAACTAGAAATTAATAATAATGAGCAAAAGTGAAGAAATCGATAAGACCCCAGAGAGCTAAAATGTGGGGTTCTCAATTATTTCGAACGAAACATGAGAATTCAGATAAAAAAAAGGAAAACCGGACATAATTCAACCCAAAAAAGGAAAAAGGAAGAGAAAAACTAACCATGGCGAATTGGGTGACGCTCATGTTTGAGAATTAATCAGACCAAGATAACAAGCTCAGAAATTTGCGGGCGGGAAGAGAGAGAAACAAGACAAGAGAGATAAACAAAGAAGATTGTTCAAAGATCCCCGACCCCGAATCTGTAGTTTTTTTTTTTTTTTTTACTGTATTTGCCTAATTTTTACAAAATACGATGGCTCTCACAATCACAATACAAGTATTTTTCCCGTATTTGCTTGTCTTTTCCTTTCTTATTTAATCCTTTCTTATTTAAGGGGGAAAAAAAAATTGTAACCTTTTTGGATAAATTGCATAGTGGGCTTTACAATTTGAATTAAATCTTGTGTTTGCCCTTAGTCTTTTGAAAGTATTAATTTAGTCCTTATCATATATTTCAAGTCCAATAGATTTAGTATAATTTAGAATTAGATTTAGAGGTGTTCATGACCAAGGCAATGACAATGATAGAGAGGTCTATTTGATAATTCATTCATCCATTTAAGCATAAAAAATCATTTATGCCATTGTTTATTATAGGTGATCATAATCAAAGTGATGATAAAATGATTTTAGCGAGTTTGCACAATTGTTGTAACTGGTTGCCACACTATGAAATACTTAGGTTTGAGCTGCATCAGCGGGCCTTCATTAGGGCTATATTTCAAATGTAGTTGGAGGGCAATACCTGTATTTGCAATCTGAAGGCGGATATTTTGTCTCAATCAAATTATAGCTTTTGGTCTACTTTTAGGGCTTTCAGGGCAATACCTGTATTTGCAATCTAAAGGCGGATATTTTTTTGGCTTTGCATGATTGGTTTAAGAAACATACCATCATGAATTAGAATAGTTACTGAAGCAAGGGGAAGAGGGGGGGAAGCACAGCTCATCAAGGATGACTAGTCCTTCCTTGCAAAAGTTAAATTTTGCCAATTGCCCGAATCATGGACGATAATCATCAATTTTCTTTAGGATTTTAGGTACAAAGATCTTGCAATCATAGTATCATCTGTCAAAGGATACTTAACGCAAAGAATGATATTATAAAAAATAATGACAAATGGGGTAATTGTAAGAAGGCAGATGCCCAACAGAGACATTAACACAAGTTTATTGTTACAATGTGTATAAGTTTAGATATCACAAAGTCTGTCCTTCTGCAGCCTTAAATTGATTTTCACTTACATATCCATCTATCGAAATTCCAACCCCCAATCGGAGAAGACCTTGACGTAGTAATTCTGCGTTCTTGAAATGAAGACCATTAATGCCGGCTTCTTCAGCAGCCTCAACATTTTTTAACCTGAGGCACAAACCATCTCATATGTTAGTAATTGAAGCTACGAGAGAGTGCTCATGCATTCTAAGAAAGTAGAATTATGTGTGTTTTGTGCACGTCTCTGAGTAAATGCAATCTAATGCAGGCAGAGCCAGTGAAGCAGGCGCAACTCATTTGAGTGGTTAATTCTAACATAGAAAACAAACTGCCATGCAAACCAAATAGACAAGGTGCATTATCCTATTATCTTTTTCCCTTAAAATCAGGGTTCCTACAACTGTTGGTTTTACATCCAAGTGCCTCGGTGGAAGGAATGCAAGGCTGATACCTGTCATCAATGAATATACAGCTTGCTGCATCCACTTTGAGATGTTCCAGAACAGCCAAATAGAAATTAGGATCAGGCTTCCTCTTTCCTGGACGCCCATAGAAAATAGAATCAACATGATCAAATAAAATAGGTGACATCCAGAAAGCATGTAATCTTTTGAGTATACATATTTTCCCAAGAAAGCAATCAGTGACAGCTTTGTGTGAAAAAAAAATTACAATATTTACCGAGAATGAAAGAATAAAAAATACCAAAGAAAAAGGAACTCATAACTGTGTTGTAGTCTTGTAGACAAATAAATATTTTGCATTATCAAACTTTCAATGATGAAATGTGAAGCAATCTAACCATCCATTTTCCTCTGAAAGCCCTAAAAGTAGACCAAAAGCTATAATTTGACCATTTAGCAGAATTTTTAAAAGGTGTGATATTTGGACTGGAATTTGGTAGCACAAATAAATGTTAAAGGGACCATTAACTTTGATTCATGTTTAGCAGGACAAACAGAAATGAAAATATTGTCGAACCAAAGAAGAATTTCAGAATTTGACGTCCTTTTAGGTTATCTCTGCCTATACAGTTCATCTCATGGCCACGCACGATGCAATCAAATCATCACCTCTACAAACCCAGAAAGTCATTCAAATCCAGGAAGAAGCAGACCATGAGGCAAAAGGTAATTACTTCAAGGATATGATCTGGGAAATGAGGCAAAAGGTTAAGGGAACTAAAAATTGATAAAAAAAAATTTGCTATTGACATTCTCTATTGAAATCTAGGGATGAGAGGATTCAATTCTCCTATACTGAAGTCCTTTAGTTTGACACGAATCAGAAAGACCATACATAAGAATTTTTTATAGTCCAATCTAACATAAAATATCCACAAACAACATTATGGAGCTTTTATACAAAAGAAACAGTAAAGGTCAAATTGAAACTTGAAAGACATACATATATAAAGGTAAATAAACATAACGGATACGCCATGAACACAATCAACATAAGCCAGAATTAGAAAAGACACCGGAAACAAAAACCTCCTGTCGTGAAAATGAGCATCCAAGACAAGTCACTCACTTATATGAATAAACAGACAGATGAATACTGAGAATTGTAAAAGATACCACCAAGTGAATTTGGAATAGGTGAAGTCTTTGAACGTACCATACATCCATGAGCAAAAGGTCCAGGATAAATATTTCGAAATGTTTAACTTTTCCTCAATTAATTTGTACCTACAAATACGCAGACACACACATATCGTTAATTTATAAACCATTAAATCAGAAGTGATTGCCACAGCTGTTTGATCTTACCAGATGGGATAATTTGTGAAAGCATGCATCTCATAGTTGTTTTCTTTTAAGGCTTGAAGCAACTCTTCAACACCATCTATGTAGGAATATCCTCTTTTCATACAATTTTTGAGGCCTAAAGAAAACAGTTAGTAAATTAATACCTTAACACAGTTAGAAAGGCCAACATAGACACAAATTACCAATGAATAGGAAGCACATAACATTTTTTTAAAAAACTACTTTAACATTATCATGTGATCTCTTTATCTAGTTTTGAATGGAATTGAACTGAATCTTTCTTCCATTTCCAGCTTTCTAGTATAAGAAAACACCAAAGTACAGTCCTGAGTTATACGTATAAGCATATTTCAATCCATTTGGTACCACAACAATAATCATATGCACTTGCAGATGAATTTTCACTTTTTTTTTAAAGAAAATTCTTCATTTTACTTTTTTTTTTTGGTAACCCATTCGGCATCCAGAGCTTTGCTCTGACTAATCCAGATCCGACCCGCGTCGCGCACTTGGTTTTGGTGGGTGAGTCTACCAACGGTGGCAGCTGCGTACGCAAGGTCTCGAACCTGAGACTTGCTTAAGCTGGAACAAGTTGCTTACCACTTGATCCAACCCCTCATTGGTCTTCATTTTACTTATAAATTTGTGTGCAATTTTCAAACAAGTAATTAATCAGATATAATTCTATTCTATTACTTCACAAGTAAAGGTGAATACCATATTCATTAGGATAAAAATAAACATAAGTGTAAACAATCACAAAGTGTTTACCAGATATGATTAATTTTACCCTTGTTCCTGCATCAGTTTTCTTTTGACTATAGACTCAATCACCAGTAGCCAATGTTTTATCATGAACCATCTGCAAGACATTTGATTTTACATATTATACCATTTCACATGAGGTCCTCCCTCTAAGCTTTCCCTGTCTTCATGCCTTCACTTTTTGTTCACCTCTCTCAAGCTCCCTTAGAAATGCAAAACTCTCTGATTGAACCCATTACCATTGTGAAACACTATCACATTCCCATCAGAAAAGAAAAATAAAAAGACCACTACTGCAACATGTAGCAATCTGACTCTCTGTCTCTGTCTCTGTCTCTGTCTCTCTATATATGTGTGTGTGTGTGTGTTGTGCCAAAAAGGTGTTTTTATAATATCACTGGTGTCCGCAAACTACATAGGCTTCTATTCTCTAGATCTATTTGTGGTAGGTCAAACTAATTTTTTCCAACATACTCTATGCAGTACTCAGATTCTCACCTCCAAAGTCCAAACCCCCATCGTAAATATGTGATTCCCCCATACAGAACTTTTATATACCTAACAAGGTAGATTGCGTATACTAAATCAATCAAAATTAACACCTCTTTGCTAAAAGAATATAAAAGAGGAAATCTATATAAGCGTCATATATATACAACAAAAAGTATACAAAAATTGCCAGAATTAAAGCAGAATATTTGGTTTCAATATTATTCGAGACTTTATACTAAAATGAAGTAATTTCGCAGGTCTCTGACTCTGATGAAAATGCTCATGAACCTCAAAACAACAGGCAGAAAGGCTAGTAACAAGAAAGAAAATGCAAACCAACCTTCCAAATCTAAAGGCCTTCCGTCTTTAAAGAAATTTCGTGCTAGGTCCTCCTGAAAGGAAATGAAATAACCTTCTCAAACTCCAGAAGGTAAAAGAAAAGGCAATTAAGTCAGGGAAAATAAATGACAAGGAAGATGAGGTGGATTTGCACCACCAAGGTAATTAACAACCATTGTAGCTTTTATTGCAGTAAAAGTTGACAAACAAACATATTTCCAATATAACTAGATCTTCTTAGATACCTTTCAACAAACAGTTTGAAAGATAGCTTAACATTTGACTACTATACTGAACATAAATCAGGAGAACAGAGCCAAACTTTTCTAGATTGTATTTCTAAAAGGTGTACCTCATTAATCAAACCATTTTCAAACTCAACCCATGAAGTCGGATGCTTGCACTCTATTAGCTCCTTGAAAGACATTCTGACCACCAAATTTTAACTTTGATCACTTCCAAAAACTATTTCTAGCAGGAGGCAGTTGCATTGGTCAATGATTTTAAATGGGAAAAAATCAAACAAAAATATAATAAAACCCCCAAGAATTCAACAAACCCAATTCAGAAAGAAAGAATCCAGTTTACCCGAAGAAGGCAGGAACATCATGGTAAAAAGGGTCACGAACAATGGTGTCCATGATGTCAAACAGCAATATGGGAAGCTTCCTGTTGCTGTTGGTTCTGTTGTTCAAGGAGGCTGTTGCGTGGTTGGAATTTAAAGCCATCTGGATTCTTGGGTGTTTTGGAAATATTTTTGGAGGGAAGCAGATTGTTGGTGCTGCTGCTCCTCTCACCAATTGAGCCATCCAAACTTTTTCCAACCAAAGATTAATGTTCGATGATGTTTTCTTTTGTTTTTTTTTTTTCCTTTTTTTTCTTCTCTCCTTTTTCCTTTCTGACGAAAGATGGGTAAATGCTTGGGCTTTACACATGTTGGATCCATGTTATAAAGAAATCCCATGGCCCAAATTTTATTAATTATTACCATTTGTCTTAAATATATATCTATATCTATATCTAAGAAAAATTGTAACTTTTATTTATGAAAATATCTATATCTATACTATATTAAAAAGTACGTTCACCTGTAAAAATTTTGAATCGTCCATTATACCCTTATTTTTCGAATACATTTCTTAAATGCCATTATTTAAACTTTTATAGTTTTACTCAACTAAAAACTCTAATTTTATTTAATTAAATCTAATATCTTTATGATTTTTATCATTTTACTATTTTAATTAAAAAACTTATATATATATTAGAATTTTTTAAATATACTTTTACAGTTTTATTCAACTAAAAACTCTATTTTTATTTAATTAAATCTAATATCCTTATACCTATTTTATTTTTACCATTTTACTATTTTATTTTTAAAACTTATATATATTAGAATTTTTTAAATATATTTCTTAAATGAAAATTTTTAAATTTTACAATTTTTTTAGAAATAAACTTTTACAGTTATTCTACTAAAAAATCTATTTTTATTTAATTAAATTCAATATTATTATAAATATTTTATTTTTACCATTTTAATTTTAAAAAATTTGAGACTTTTTGTTAAATCTGGACCCATTTCAATTATAATATAAACTAATAAAAGTATTATTATCAAGTTTAAAACTAATCATTAATTATTCATCATTTTTTAAAACTAATTAAGTTAAAAATTTATTTATTTAAAAATTAATTATTGTGATTAACCTTTTTTCTATTTTTGGAGTGTGTATTGGTAGTTTAATGTATTGGAGTGTATAATAAGAATTTAAAGTTTTAAAAATAAAAAGAAGAGTAACATGTAATTATTTCCTTTGACTTATAAAGTTAGAGGAGTCAATCAGGTGGGTTGGACAAGTTTCGAATCATCTGAGTCTAGGTCAAATGAGTCAGATAATTTTCTCAAGTTATTGCTCAGCTGGATTTGAATAAATGATAATTTAGAATGGTTAAAATTATAACAATGTGGATCTTATTGAATAAAATATAATTTTAGTTTATAATTTTCTCGGGTCATTCGGGTTTTGACTCATTTGAGTTCAGATCATTCGGGTATGCTAGGTCTAGGGTCAGCTGGGTTCGGGTTTTGGTCTCAGGTCACTCGGGTTTTGGATTTTTCGGATTTAGGACTCGGATCAATTGGGTCAACCTTGTATTTTTTAATGTTTAATTCTTAAATTTATTATTTACTAAAAACAGGATGGGTCACGTGCAATGCACGTGGAAGTGAAGACTAGTCTATATTAAAAAGTACATATTCTTGTAAAACTTTTGAATCGCCCATTATACCCTTATTTTTCGAATATATTTCTTAAATGCCATTGTTTAGACTTTTATAGCTTTACTCAACTAAAAACTCAATTTTTATTTAATTAAATATAATATCCTTATAACTATTTATTTTTACCATTTTACTATTTTAATTAAAAAATTATATATATTAGAAATTTTTAAATATATTTTTATAGTTTTACTCAACTAAAAACTCTATTTTTTGACAAAAAAAAACTAAAAACACTATTTTTATTTAATTAAATCTAATATCCTTATACCTATTTTATTTTTATCAATTTACTAATTTAATTAAAAAAACTTAGATATATTAGAATTTTTAAAATATATTTCTTAAATGACATTATTTAAATTTTACAGTTTTTTAAGAAATAGACTTTTACAGTTATTCTACTAAAAACTCTATTTTTAATTAATTAAACTCAATATTTTTATAAATATTTTAATTTACCATTTTAATTTTAAAAAATTGGAGATTTTTTTCAATTATAATATAAACTAATTTGAACAAAAAAATTATAATATAAACTAACAAAAATCTTATTATCAAGTTTAAAAGTTAAAATAATTTACCTAATCATTAATTATTCATAATTTTTTAAAACTAATTAAGTTAAAAATTTATTTAAAATTTAATTATTGTGATTGACTTTTTCAATTTTTGGAGTGTGTATTGATAGTTTAATATATTGGAATGTATAACAAGAATTTAAAGTTTTTAAAAATAAAAAGAAAAGTAACATGCAATTATTTCCTTTGACTTATAAAGTTAGAGGAGTTGACGCAAAAAAAAAAAGTTAGAGTAGTCAATTTGGGGGGGGGGGGGGTTGGACGGGTTTCAAGTCATACTCATCTGGGTACATGTCATATGAGTGAGGTAATTTTCTCAGATCATTCAGGTTTCGGCTCATCTGGATTCAGGTCATTCGGGTCTCGGGTCTGCTAGATTTACGGTCATGCAGGTTCGGGTTTTGGCCTCAGGTTACTCGGGTTCTGGGTCATTCGGGTTTTGGATTTTTCAAGTTTAGGACTCGGATCAATTGGGTCAGCCTTGAATTTTTAAATGTTTGATTCTTAAATTTATTTAAAATGGTTAAAATTATAACAATGTGTATTTTATAGAATAAAACATAATTTTAGTGTATAATATTCTTGGGTCATTGGGTTATCTTCTCGGGTTATTCGGGTTACAAGTTTGTCGGGTCTGGATAGGACAGGTTCGAGTTGTTTAATTTCTCTGGTCAAATCGGGTTCGGTCGGGTTGGAACGGGTTATCAAGGTTGGATCAGATTTTACAGTTTTACTTATAATTAATTTCAATTATTATCTTAATTTTCTTTTAATTTAAACTCAATTGGTCACGTGCACTGCATGTGGAAGTGAAAACTAGTATATATAAATATACACACACAAGTTTTCACTTTCACGTGCATTGCACGTGATCCGCTGTGTTTAAAATAAAATAAAATAATAATTAAAATTAATTATAAGTAAAGTGGTCAAAATTTGATCCAAACTTGATAATCCATCCAAATGACCGAATCCGATTTGATCAGAAAAAAGTAAACGACCCGAACCCGTCCTATCCAAACCCGATAAACCTGTAATCTGAATGACCCAAAAATATTATAAACTAAAATTATATTTTATTCAATAAAAACCACATTGTTATAATTTTAATCATTCTAAATTATCATTTATTCAATAAAATTTATATTATTGTTATAATTTTATTGAATTTGCTAAACTTCATTATATGAACAATAATTATATGAATATAAGTTCTAAATCAGTTATATGAATAATTTATGGTAAATTTATAATTAGTAATTTGTTTTTTTACATAATGAATAAATAATAATAATTAATTAGGGATTTCTTGACAATTTTTTCTATTAGCTTTTACAACCGTACTAATAATCTCACCGGTATGGGTTGTAATTTTATTTTCATTTTTATGGATACTTATATTATTAATTAATTTATAATTTTAATTGATGTAATGAAAGAACATAAATTTGTATATTATATAACCAATATTTATTTGAAAATATACCCCCACTTCATAATTAATCATGTATTTAATATTTAAAATCAATATATAAAGGGACACATGTCAACTCTTTAACCCCGTATGTGCAGTTTGCTAAACTTTATCGATAGTCGATTGTAAAATAAATTGAATAATAAAGATATTAAATAAATTTAAGAATTAAACATTAAAAAATTCAAGGCTGACCCAATTGATCTGAATCCTAGACCTGAAAAACTCAAAACCCTAGTGAGCTGAGGCCGAAACTCGAACCTGCTTGACACTAGACCCAGCAGACCAGAAACTCGAATGACCTGAACCTAGATGAGCCAAAATCCGAATGAACCAAGAAAATTACCTGAGTCATTTGAGCTAAACCCTGATGATCCAGACCCGAAACCCGTCCAACCTGTCTGATTGACTCTTCTAACCTTATAAGTCAAAGGAAATAATTGCATTTTACTCTTCTTTTTATTTTTAAGAACTTTAAATTCTTATCATACACTCCAATACATTAAACTACCAATATACACTCTAAAAATAGAAAAAAGGTGATCAATCACAATAATTAAATATTTAATAAATTTGTAACTTATTTAGTTTTAAAAAATATGAATAATTAATGATTAGACAACTTATTTTAACTTTTAAACTTAATAATAATACTTTTATTAGTTTATATTATAAAATTGAAATGAGTCCAGAACTATGAAAAAGTCTCCAATTTTTTAAAATTAAAATGTTAAAAATAAAATATTAATAAAAATATTGAATTTAATTAAATTAAAATAGAGTTTTATAACTGTAAAAGTTGATTTCTAACAAAAAACTGTAAAATTTAAACAATGTTATTTAAGAAATATATTTTAAAAATTCTAATATATAATTAAATAAAAATAGAATTTTTAGTTGAGTAAAACTATAAAAGTAAAATAGTAAAATGGTAAAAATAAAATAGTTATAAGTATATTAGATTTAATTAAATAAAAGTAGAGGTTTTAGTTGAGTAAAACTATAAAAGTTTAAACAATGACAATTTAGAAATATGTTTGACAAATAAGGATATAATGGGTGATTTAAAACTTTTACAAGAGGTTGTACTTTTTAATATAGTATAGATATATACTATATTACAAGTCACATGGCACTCACTATATGAGTATGTATGGAAAATGTAGTAGTTTGTGGTAGTTTTTTTTTAAAGGGGTAGTTTTTTTTTAAATGATATAAGTAAAATTTAAATATTATATTTATCCTCCACTGGGTAGTTTTATTTAAGATGGTTAGTTTTTATTTTGTTTTAAATTTTTTAAAAACTGAGTTTGTCTTTGAGTCAACTCTTTACACATTATAATTAGTATAGATAATAATAATAGAATAAAGTTACCTCTTAATTTATTCCAAATCTATATAACCTTACTATTAAAGTTATCATTATTTTTTTTTCTCTCCCTAAGTTCTTAGTTTTCTTCCAAGGTTTTTTTATACTCCTTTTCCTCTTGATCATTCAAGGGGAGGAGGAGGTTGATTTCATATCTCGTTTTCTTCACTGTTTCCTTTGTTCAGAATAATCTCCCCAAATCTATAGATCTGTTGGGTTATTTGAGTTTTTGAGTGAGTTTTTGAGTCAGTTTGTTAGTCATAGTCAGTGTGCCTCCAAGTTTACATAGATTGAAGACAGTTCATCTTAGTTTTGACATGATTTCACTTTATGATCTACGGGTTAATCAAGGGGGTTCTCGAATCACTCACCTTTGGGTCGCTTTTGAAAGTTTTCTATTGATTGAATTACACAGAAACGAGAGCGAAGAGGTGTCGCATGTGCTAGAAACTTTTTAAGAAGGTTTGAGACTCCAAATCATCAAGATGGCTCGGGTTGTGAAGCGAGATTAAGATCTAAACACGAAGGATAAATACTTTTTTCAACCTATTGTAATTTCTAGTACCTATTTTGTAATTTCATTTATATAAATGAAAATTACATTATCTTTTCTTCAAAAAAAAAATATTAAAGTTATCCACAAAGGCTTTGTACAATTTTTATTGGTTGTGTAATGTTTTTCACACACTATCTACTTGGGTAAATTGCTTAAAATAATATATTGGGATGATAATGAATTAATAATATTTTAAAATATTTTTAATTCACTCACCCAAACTAATATATTGGGATAATACTGAATTAATGACTCTATGTCTGGATGGAGATTTTAAAAAAGTTTGAAGAATTTAGAAATGAAGCATTTTTAAATGCATCATTTCAAAATGATAGCTTTTATAATTACTTAGTTTGGATAAAAAAGAATTTGGAGTATTGGAATTTTCAAAAGATAAAAAATTCAATTATTTGAAAAATAATGTTAAGAATATAAAAGTATGCAATATGGGTGTCATTAGATTTGTAAAAATGTATAAAATTTATTAATAACAAAATTAATATATAAAAATATTTTTATAATGAGTTTTTTAATTGAAATTAAAAAAATATAAAAGTTGAATAAAAATAGGAAACACAATTAATGTGGATAGTTAACTATAAAACAAGGGATTTACAGAAGACACCACTTTAGGTGGATTTTGGAATGAGGTTTTGGACCCTCCAAAAATCCCTCTTCAAAATCCTAAGATATTTAAAAAACCTCCATATTATTTATTGTAATTTTGAGTTTTATTGATGTAATTTCATTTGAATGAATGAGAATTACATTTTCTTTAAAAAAAAAAAAAATTTGGATTTTAAAAAATCTCTATCCAAATAAAAAGCCTCCTTAAATATCCTCATCCAAACACATTCTTGAGGTTTTCTCAAATCCCAACATTAAAAATCCTTCTGTCACTCACGTTTTCTTTTTTTAAAATTAAAATTTTTTGTGCGACTATTGAAATAAAAAAAAAAACCTGACACGAATACATAGAAATAATATCTAGTAATCAATTAAATTGAGAGATATTATTTGATACACGTTGGTGGAGTTTTTGGAATATACAAGCGGGTTAAAATATTGACACGTACCCCATTTCACAGTTAATTAAATATTTAATATTTAAATCTATTTTCTAAAGGACACATATCAACTCTTAAATCCCGCATATGCAATCTTCTAAACTATTGGATATAATAATTTTCCTTAATTAAACCCTTAAATTCTTATAAATTCTTATAAGTCTAATTCTCTGGTTTATTTATTTATATCCAATTAGATCATTGGTATATAGATTGAATTATGTTGTATGCAAAGCACGTTAACAATTTGTTTAATATATGGAATCTGAATCAATTTGAATAATAATATAAATAAGTTAATTGGGCATGAACCAAAAAATTAGTTTACAATTTGACGATAACATAATAATAAATATAATATAAGTTATAAATTGAATATTATGGCACATGTGTTATAAAAAAATATTATGGCACATGAGTTTTTGGCTAAATGGTAGATGCATACTCCCTTAAATCATCAGATCATTACAGTGTGTTTGGATAATTTTTTTGGAGGATCAGTAAAGGCTAGTAAAGGATGGGAAAGGAAGGACTCTTGAAGGAAAGGATGGTTCCTGTTTGGATTGGATAAAATTGATGAGGGAATGGAAGGGAAGGACCATCTAACATTCCTTATTTGGATTCACTATGTAAAGGAAAAGACGGACCACACTTATAAACCATTTCTCAATTACACCCTTTCTTTAATTTTATTTATATTATTATTTTACTTAAATCAATTATATATAAAACCAAGGTAAATCGGCCTGTACCCTTTTATATATATATAAAATCTAATCGTAGAAGAAAATAGGAGAAAATATGGCTAATATATATATGTACGTATCAGGTTAGAAGAAAATAGGAGTAATTTAATAAATTAGATTAGGGTAATTTAGATTTTTGATAAAAAAAGTTTTTCTCCCATTTTCTCTGTCTTGGTACTCCAATTTGGAGTACCAAGGAAATTGGAAATATAAGGATCAAGAAGGACCAAAATTGATCTTCCAAAACCCATGGATCAAATCTAATATCCAATCCAAACATGGATAGTATATAGATAAACATGTATTGCATGTAAATAGTATGTAGGTTTTGTGCTCCTTTGCGGTCCATTTTCATTGGATGTTTGGCTTTATAAGAATATTTTATTATATTTTGTTAAAAAAAAGATATTTAATTGTAATAAATTTCAATATTATATTATATATATTATAAAAAAATTGAATATTAATTCTATCACAATAAGACATGGGTGTTTCTATAAATTATTATTATTATTATTATTATTAATCATAAAATATAAAGCTCATACAAAATGTTGCATTCTCATGCATCCACGTTGGCCTCACACCAATACCAGAAAAAAAAAAAGTTTGTTCACACCATAAAAATAAGTTTGTTCACACCAAAAAGCCCTCTCCCAATTGAATCAATCCTGTAGATTAGGTTGGCTTCGTTCATTAATGTTATCACACCAGAAAATAAAGTTTGGTCACCAGCCACTAGAGGTCACCGAACTTAACTGGTCTGATTATAATTTGCCCCTATAAAAGGAGCATCACCTCTCCTATCTTCCTCACAACACAACATTCTTCTGCATCTAGCTATGTTGTTAATTCTTTCTTCTTCATCTATCTCCTTCAATCTGTTCAGGTTATTTCCCAAATGAACTTCTGGTTCTTTCTTCTTCTGTTTCCTTTACTTTCCTTGTTATTTCAAATCTGTCTTCTTTTAGCACCTTATGGCTGCTTTTCTAAATCTTCATCCTTATTAGCACCACCCTGCACAACAGAAACTTGTGGCAATCAGCATGCACAAATGGAGAAAAAAAATTAGATAGAATTTTAGGGGAAAAAAAGATTATATAGGTGTTTTCAAAGTTAGAAATGCGGGTTAGCTTTGTCGGTGATTCTGCAATGATCACCAACCATTTCCATGTCCAGCAACAGATCTTAAGCCCTCAACTTGGTCTATTATCAGGTTGAAATGAAATTTTTTTTAGAGATCAGATTGCCTCTTGTACAA
>AWUE01016860.1:0-35295 GCA_001974825.2 Corchorus olitorius
CATTTAAAAACCGAAACCACAAATCAATGGAGAAAACCAGAAATCGAAGTAAAACAAAAACGAGGAACAAGAGATAAAAAGACCAAAAAACAACTGCCAGTGAGACCCATCATGTAGTGAGAAGTACCACTAACTGGAGGGATCACAGCCTATGCCACCGACTCGATTGTCAAGGGGAAACGTTGATCCTATCTACCCTGAAAAGTCAACAAGAATTTGAGGGGTGAGTACACGAATGTACTCAGTGAGTGAGCCACCCTCAAAAGGAGACCCGAGAGGGTGTGGTGCACTCATAACCAAAACAATTAGGAAAACCATTAATTATAAAAACAATGTCATCAATCAAAATTAGTATACAAAATCATTTATCATTTATAAAACCTGGGCTGCCAACAAAACCTATCCAGAGTGACTTTGGCCCGAGTCAATCTCCGGAACCATCAGGGCATTTTTGTCATCATCAAATAATATCAGTAAAAATATAATTATCTTATTTTCCCAAGAAAGCCCGTTCCCCTGACGTTGGCCTGGGTCCGGTACTGCGTGGTGGCCGCAGCACACCCAGTTTAGCTCCCCCATGCAGACGCCGAACCGATACATATATATGGCGTGTCGGGCCTGGAGCGACGAACCATGTGGATCCACATCAAACCATGGTCCGCCAAATGAGTCCAACTACTAGCTAGTATACCACCAAATCAAGCCATACGTACTCCCTGGACTGCGTCCAGTCCACGAGTCCCCGTATGCTTTCTAACCGTGTCGTAATCAAAACCAAGAGTCATTCATGCACCCAAAACAATTTATTTAAACCATTTATAAAACATATTAGTAAAACAGTAATAAAACAGTTCCTCAACGGAGAACCCGTTGAGGACAGCCCACTCACAGTTCAGGGGACTCGTATACCCCCCAAAGTGAATCCACGGTGAGCTTAACTGGTGTCTCGATCAGCGCCTCAGCCGTCTGATTGAGAAGTGCACCAAACACAGAAAACCATTAAAATCAAGATCATTGATCAAAGTCATAAACCATAATAAAACCAAGACAATCAATCGAAACCAGGATAATAAATCAAAATGCCAAATCAGACAAATAATATAGAATAAAATCACAATAAACACATAACCCAGACCCACGGTCTAATATCGAGGAGTTTAACGCGTCTAATTATGTGTTATAGGGTTTAATACGAGTTTCAGAGTCCGAATTCACTTTCTAGAATTCATTTAATCACTTCTAGCCGTTAGGGGGAAACTGTAATTTCACATATCAAGGGTAAAACAGTAATTTTAGTCTTCCAAGGGCAAATACGTAATTTTAACATTCTAAGGCTGATACGGTAATCCTCTAACCTTACGTGTTCAATTGACGTGATTATGTAAGCCAAATCCTTTTCTAGGGGCAAAGTTGTAATTTATTCATTCAGGGGTAAAATGGTCATTTACACTTATTATAGGTTTCCCAACGTACATATGAATTTATTGATGTGAGTAACAAACTCAAACTCTCACATCTCCACCCTTAAGGATAATTGCGTAAATTTGACTATTATGGGGCGTATTGGTATTTTATTCCAATCAAGGGTAACATGGTAATTTTACCCAAAAAGGATCACTACTCACTATGGTAGCTTTCCGATTCCGAAAGTGTGATCTAGAAAGCTAATTACTTGTATCACCCTAATAAGGGTAAAAGGGTAATTATACCTATCGAGGGTATTACGGTAATTTTACTCTCTTAGAGTATGATGACATTCATTACGTGTTCTAGTTGTTAACCATACTCGGTCGGATTCGAAATCGCAACTTAATAGGATAAGTTAGTATACTTCGACTAACTAGGGGTAATATGGTAATTCAACCACTTAAGGGTAAAACAGGAATTTATGTTTCCACAAATATTACGGAATAACACGTGAATTATTCGGACAAATTAAGAAAGAACATGAGAGCAAGAAGAGACCAAGAGTTTGGAAAATTCCTCTTTCAAGTTGGTGATGGAAAAGAACCAACAAAAGATGATAATTTGATACTTTTACCAGATCAGATGGTTATAAAGTATGAAAATGATGAAAGCCTGGAAAAGACTTGATCAATGCAGTTTTCCCAGATTTGAAGCATAATTTAACTTCTTCAGAGTACATGACCAACCATGCGATCTTGGCAACAAGAAATGAGTACGTAGACAAACTGAATGAGCAGATGATAGAAATATTCCCTGATGAGAGTAAGACGTACAACAGTTTCGATGAAGCAGTGATGACTCGAACAACCATTAGCAAGAGGAATTCTTAAATATCCTAACACCGAATGGTTTGCCAACGCATAGATTGGTGTTGAAAGAAAAATTGTCCAATCATACTTTTGAAGAATTTGGATACATCTAATGGTTTGTGCAATGGGCCAATATTCTGAAAAACAAATTATTTTTCCAAAAATTCTGCTTTCACCAACAAAAAATGTAGGATATCCATTCCAATTTAAAAGGAAACAATTCCTTATCCATCTTTGATTCGCTATGACCATCAACAAAGCACAAGGACAAACAATTCCTAATATTGGAGTATATCTGCCACAACATGCTTTCTCTCATGTCGCACTCTCTCAGGGAATTTCAATTCCGTCAACAAAAATTTTGGTCAAGTTAGAAAATACAAAGAAGCAAAATGAAACATATACAAAAAATGTTGTATATAAAGAAAATCTACTTTCGTAGACACGATTACGTTTCAATAATTGGATGCTTTGACTTATACATAAATTGATATATATTTAATATTTAATTTAAAAGTTACTTCAATTTAATTATTTTTTTTACACCTAAACTTTTGGCTCAATGGTAAGGTGCATACTCCCTGAACCGCGAGGTTTTAGGGTCAAGTCCCATCGTATTCAATGCGTGTGGGTTTTGTTGGCTTTGTTATGTTTATTATAGTTTGTTTATTTGGTCATTTCTCATGATGTTTGTGCATAAAAGGATTTTTTTTATAACGACATATAAGGAATTATTTGATTGTAATGAGATTTGAATATTGTATTCCTAAAAAAAATTATGTTTTTTTTTCTCAATGTTAGATTACAAGATGCTTTGAATCATAATTATTTTCAATTATTTTAATAACTTTTTACTTTAAACGTGTTCCGCCACGTGCAATGCAAGTGAAAGATAAAACTAGTACTATATATAAAAGCACGAATAAGGGGAAACTTTATGTTTTCCGATTGTACCCTTTTTTTTTTCAAATATATTTCTAAATTTCCATGATTAAATAATATTTTAATTATTCAATTATTAAAATAATAGAAATTTAGATTATCCTCATTAATTAGGATCCAACATGGCCACTATGAATGCTCCACATCATCTTTAACATCTGAATTTTCGTCCAAAACATTCTCCAAGTCGGTTTAGAAGAAGATTAATTCTGTCCAGAAATTTCAAGGGCAAAATCGTCTGCCTGAACGACAGAATTAGGTCTCGTGGTAAACATTAAAGTTATAGATCTTGGAATGCTCTTCCCAACGGTACCTCATTTGCATTTTTCTGAGCTCTGGATCAAAATTTATGAATTTTCTTCCAAAACTGCTCTTGTGAAATCCTCCTTTAAATAGGATTTAGCAATGCTGCATCAAGGCTGAATCATTACTGTATCATAATTACTGATTGGACTTGGATTCCTTCTTTGGGCTTCCATATTAACGAATTGGACCTAAGAATATTAGATTTAGGCTTCAAGACATCTGACTTGGCAATTTGGGCTTCATGGACTCAAACGGGCCTAATGGGCTTACCAAGTCGAAATGAGACAAAATCAATAGTTTCTCCAAACCTATACTATATATGAAAGTACGAATAATAGGAAACTCTATGTTTTCCAATTGTAGCATTTTTTTCAAAAATATTTCTAAATTGCCATTACTTGTTTTTTTTTTTTAAAAATTCCCATTACATTAAATTAGACTTTTATGTTATATATATATTATATTATCATTGGCCAACCCAATTTCTACTATATATATTATTATTTATTTATGACTTAATTTTAAGTTTAAATCTTACTCAAACTATTTTATATATATTTCTAATTACTTATCCATATTATTAATGATGATAATAAATATATAGCAAAAAAAGAAAACGATGATGATAAATATATGATTGTTGCATTTGTAATTTTGCATTTTTTGTTTTGTGAGTATCTTTCAAAGATATGTATCCATGCTTTGACATATATTTTAAGTATTGAAAATTCAAGTGGCCTAATCTAGCATGCCACAATGAAGATGCTCAACAATATAAGCAATAGAATTGTTTATTTCATTAATACTTAGTTTAAACATGCCATCAATAGAGTATCCTTTGCCTATGAATACTCCATTTTTGGATATAATTATTTCGTCAGATTCGAGGACTATCTTAAAGCCCTTCTTACATAAGAGATTTGCAGACACAAGATTTTTCCTAAGTTCAGGAACATGGAAAACATTCAGCAATGTCAATTTTTGTCCAGAGGTGAAACTAAGTTCAACAGATTCTTTTCCTAGGACTTCAGTTGTACCATGGTTCCCCATCAAAACGTTTTCAGCATTCTTGCATTTTTCATAGGTCTTAAACTGCTCTTTGTTGTTGCAAACATGTATTGTTGCACCTGAATCCAACCACCAATCGGTTGATTTTCCAGCAGCAGCCATATTGATTTCAGTGACCATTCCAATTTGCATATCAGTCATCATAGCAACTAGCTCTCTAATCTCTTGTTCAACAAGATTGGCATTTTGTTCTGAACTAGAAATAGGTTTGATTCCAGCCTTCTTGAATCTGCAATCTTTGACAAAATGTCCCTTCTTGCCACAATGAAATCACATGGAATGTTTGTTGCCAATAGATTTTTTGAAACATTTCTTGTAAGGCTTGAAACTGTTATGAAATTTGCAGAAGATAATTTTCCAGATTTTTGCTCACTAGCATAATGAACTTTGGAATTAGAATCTTTATTAAGGAATCGTGCATCTCTGGCACGATTCTCAGATTCCATTGCAAGTGAGTCTGAAATTCTTCTATAGTAAGAACTTCTTTAGAATGCAACATCTTCTTTCTGTAATTATTCCATGAAGGTGGCAGTTTTGAAAGTATTGCACCAATTTGCAAAGCATCGGGAATTCTGATTTCTAGTTCACTGATCTTTGAAACCGGAATTTGTATTTCATGGACTTGGTCCATAATAGGCTTATCTTCACTCATAGAATATTAAAAATATTTCAAGGCCAAGAACTTATCCGTACCTCTTTTTTCATTCTGATATTTGTTCTCAAGTGCATCCCATATCTCTCTTGGTGATTGCAAATTATGGTAAAGATCATATAGCCTATCAGACAATGATTTGAGGATGTACCCACGACATACCAGAGTGTCTTCATTGCGTTCTGTTCTTGTATTGCGAAGTTCATCGGTGTCGTTATCAGAGGTTTCTGCAGAATGGAATCAAGAACATAAAACTTCTTCAATGCAACGAGGAGAAACACCATTTTGTCTTTCCATTTTATGTAGTTTGATCCATTGTGATACGAATCTAGTTGTGATAGATTCAAATCTACCCTTAAAATCCTCCAAAGATCAACTTGAACACACCAACTTCTAGACTTGTTGAATCGATTGAATCTAACCAAGCTCTCTTCTTCGTTCGTCGGCCTTAGATGATTAATTAGACCTGTAATTAACAACCTAAGATCACAAAAATCACAATCAAGCAATCACTGCCTAATTGCTTGCTAGGACTCTACAAGATTGAAGAAATCCTAAGTATGTTCAAACTAGAACAATGAAGCTAAATTCTCAAAGGTGAATAAACCTCAATTGATTGAAAAACTTAACTTAGTCTTACAAGAGAGATATCGAACCCTTATATAGGCATAGGGGTCGACATAACCTAATCCCAAATGGATATGGGTGGCTATCAAGCCTTACAAGCCCAAATAAAAGACAAGGAAAACTAATCCAAGTCCAACTAGGAAAAATAAATAATAAGGCATAATTAAACAAAGATCGGACTTAGTGTAGACACCCATTTTTGGCAGTATCCTTTAATTTAGGTAGATTTTCTTAATTTGCAATTGTGGGGCATTTTGGTCATTTTTCCCAATTTGTTTTGGCATTTCGACATCCGCATTGCAATACGGCCATCTTCTCTTTCGACTTTGCATTTGGGGCATTTTGGTTTGTGATTGCATTTGGACATTTTTAGTTTGGGATTGCATTTGGGGACACATTGCCATCGGTTGACTTTAATTTTAGAAGTTAAATCAAAGTGTTGTCGAGTCATTTGGGCTTTTTCAATTTCCCTTTTCTTTTGGACTCAAATTGGGGTTATATACTCAAACGGATTAATAAAAATTAATTTGGGCCTAAGTGGGCCTAGTTGGATTATTATTAGCTCCATTAGGTATGTAGGTTTTACTTTGACCCAGAAAGAAATGAAATTGGCAAAAGATGGTTTTGAGGAAAAATAAAAGAATTCTATTTTTACAAAAAATACCAAAATAATTTTCATTTACAGTTTCATTAAAAAGAATTGAAAACTACAAAAATATGCGGGTTTCTTTTGTCTTTCAATGTTTTCCTTGACAAAAAATGTGTAAGGCACGGTTCCTGTGTCCAAAAGTCGAAACCCAAGCCTTCCTTTTTATTCAATGGGTTACTCCATGAAGATGTGTCATGTCCTTGCTTATCTTCAATTTCAGCACCTAAATTGCCCTTTGACCTGACCTACAAAAGAATCGCATGCTCATATATCAGTAACCATTTCCCATTGCATCTATATATAGCATTCTTCATCAATCATTATCATTGTCATTCAACATACACATTGCACCAGACCACACCGCATTCTATTTAGCAATCACTGCCACACTCCATCGAATTCCAAGAACGCATTTCCGTTAGAAATAGGTCCCATGTCGCATCAAGCATCCCAACAGACAATTTTAATCCAAGATCAGTTCCACATCAAGCATAATAAGTCAATTAAAGCAACTGCATGTAGTATTTGCATTTTTATAGTTAATTGCATTGCATTTGGAAGCACAAAAACACAATAAAAAACAGAACATGAATCTTTGCTTAAAAGAGCTCATTTTGCACTGTAAGATCATTCAAAATACAGAAAAGCAGAGCATAGTAGAGTCGATCATCACAACATGCATTCTCAGATGACTAGCATGCCATAAATACATTTTCCATGTAGCTGCATTCATGTCACCTTCCATTATAGAATACCGGTACAATATTAGGTGTTCATGCATTTAAATTACAACCAATTTCATGCACTCATATTTAGTCCCAACACTAGCATTTCACCAATCAGAAGCATAACATTTTCAGAAACAATAATATGGCAGACAAATCAATTCCCCATTGCACCAACAATGAAACCATTTGAAACAAAGCACACGAGCAGCAACAACGCCGCAATACAATCTCAGGCATAGTTTTCAGTCCAGAGACATTTAGATATCGTTCTAGCACAGGTCATAATGGCATTGCATTTTCACACACATTCACTGCACTCTGTTTCGTACAAGTTCAAGAGCATTGCACATAACACTTTGGAGCAAGCATATCATGAGCATCAGCATTTGCAATTTCAGGGAAATCATCAAGCCTACGGCAGATTCATATGCAGCAATGGTAGCACTCACTCCGTCATTCAAACACTCAACAACGTACAAAACACAAAAAATAGAGCATCCATCAATACATTTCAGTCGTAGTTGGCAAGCATTATCAACTTAGGATCATTCTTAGTTGCTTTGCATTCTGTTTCAACTAATCATCAATAAAACTAACAGCAAGCCAAGGTCATTAATCGGTCATCAGCAATCATAAAATAAAATCCCAACAAACTCCTAACTACAGTAGATAGGGCAAGTAGGGGTCGATCCCACAGAGAAGGGTGTAGACTTTATCCTAAGATACAATCCTTAAAATCTCTCAAAACAAAACACAGAAAACAGAGGTTGAAAGAAAACAATTAAACAGAAAACAATTATACTAGAAAACAAAGCAAAGTAAATTAAATCTAGATCTATGGCAGATAAGAAAGAAAACAATAATTAAAGCATACTTCTTCTCCAATGGTAGAAAACAATCAAATTGAATATGGGTCCTTGATTTAAAAGATGAATTCAATATTAAATCCTTGATGATATCTGGTCTAGGAAAAACCTAACATGCTATTTAGATAAAATTACCGGTTAAGTCTTAAATTACCCCTATTGTTAACTTAACAAATCAATTACCGGTTAAGGCTTAAAGATTCACCAAGCAACAAAGCATTAAGATCAACTAATTAATTAGTTCTTTCACACATGCTTAGTAAATAAAACCATACAACAATCAGATAAAATCCAATCACTGGCATGAGAAACTCATCGAAGCGAGGGTTAGTCGTCAACGATTCGCTACAAAACAATCAGACTCGAGGGTTAACTGTACCGCCTGACTTAGCAATAGATCTCTCAAATTATCAATTTATCGGCCACATAAACCAATAAAAATCAAGGTCATGGAATAAAACAGAGTTTAACATGCTATCTATCAAAAATAAAATACCAAATTATAAGAATAGAAATCTCACCATATCAATTGATTGAATTCACCAAAGGATTAGAAGTATAAGAATTTAGCTACTCATGGATTTGGGAAAATCCATGAGCGGCATAAGAGTACTTACAGGACTAGAAGAGGCGAAAATCTCCTTGACAAAATACTAGAGTTGCCGCACCTCCCTATGGTTATAGGGGGTGGCGGCACCCTTGCCTAAACTAGAAGAAAAACTAGAAAATAAATCTAAGAGAATTATGTGAAGGTGTGGTATAAAGGTGTGTGATTTGTGATACAAGAGGTGGCTATTTATAGTGGAACTAACCCTAAGAATTCCAATCCTAACTTGGAAAGGAGTCTAGGAAGGTTTAGGGTCTAACTTGGACTACAAGTTGGATTAAAAGTCTTCCTAGAGTAGAATCCAAGTCAAAATAGGATCCTGAATTTTTGCTGAATTCGTGCAGAAACTTCAACGGCATTTTTGGGCTTGAAAACGGAAGAACTGGGTCTTGGACTTCAAAGGAAAGTTGTAGATCTCGGAGTTAGCTTTCCAACGAGTACTATTGGGCTTCAATCGGAGGTCTGAGCAGAAAGTTATGAATTTTCTACCAAAACTGCTCCTGAATCCTAATCCTGTTAGGAATAAAATCGGGTATCTACGGGATTTTGATATTTCCTTGGATTTAGGAGTCATTAATTGAGATTTTAATTCCAATTAATATCTTATATGGGCTGAGTATTTTCCCATATAAATTATCCATAAATACCAAAGCTTAAGGGCTTATCCATGGCTTGTCTTCAATTAAAGCTCCAATTCTTCAATTCTTCCTCTTGAAATAAATCTTCAAAGTCTTCAAGTCTCCAATTTATCTTCAAATGGTCTTCAAACACGAACTTCTAATCTCCAATTCTATGCTCAAAATTGCTTTGCTCAAATCTGTGTAAAAAGTCATCAAAATAGCTACAAAAATAGTGAAAAATAACAATTTCTCATTTTCACATCACTTAAAGACTAAAAACACAAATATTAATAAAATGGCATATAATTAAGCATAAATGAGTCTAAAAACATAGTAAAATAGGCATAAAAATAGGGTCTTTTTTAGCTCAATCATATTTCCCCTACACTAAATCTTTGCTAGCCCCTAGCAAACTAGTGTAGAAAACTATGAAAATCACTAAACTTGAACACCTAAAAACAATCATATAATCCTAAACTAATGCAAATCAAAATTTCATCTTAATTTAAACTTTTCAAAAACTTTGAATGCATACACATATTAAGGATCAACATAATTATGAAATCAAAATAACAAAGAATCATAAGAGCACTCTATTCAAAAGATCAACAAATAACAAACATCTTTATTCTTAAGTAACCATAATTAAAGTAGTTCTAATCACTTACCATTCATCACATCCTATAACTACTTCTTTCCATAAACTTATGTCTTCATCTTTATCTCCATTACTCAAATGAATGCATATTACAGATACAAATCAAGGGTTTACGTGTGGGTTATAATAGATTTTTAAAGGGTAATTATTATTATTTTTTTTTTAGAAAATTGAGGTTACTAACCTCGAAGTATTCATGTTTTGGGGTTACTAACTCCCATTTTTGAGGCTACTAGCACTCTAGAAGGACTCCTTCTTTTTATTTTTTTTTTCAGAGGGACAATATTTCTGCAATTCCATGCCTCTTATCCTCTTTCCAAGGGTTACTAACTCCTTTTGTTAAAGAAATGAGTGACAACAATGGATTAATAATTTTATAAAGTATGTAGAAATACCTCTTCTCCTCTTGCATGAAAACACTTCTTTTTGAAAAAGATTTTTTTTAACTACCCTTTTATATAAGTAGTCCCCCACACTTATTCTTGACATATCCATAACATACTATCATAATTGTAATTTCAATAAAATTTAAACACAAGTTCTAGAAATAGACAATCATAGAAAATAATGAACAATATGCTTTTATCACAAACTCTAATTATACATAATCTAAGAAATCAGATATCATGCTATAAATCAATCAATCAAATAAAATTTTCTTAAAATTCTAAGTATTCTTCAATCATCATTAAATCAATTCACTCAATTAATATATGCATAATTATCAAATTTTCGAAAAAATTATGGCATATTAAGATTATGATGCATGCAGACTCTCTATTAAACTAGACTCTCTCCCCCACACTGAAAAGACACATTGTCCTCAATGTGGAAACACATATGAAATTTTCATAAACAATTAATATTATGCATGGTCATGTAATTTATTTAAATGCATGAAATAAAAACTAACACTAACAAATAATTCACATCAAAGAACAGGCAAGCAATCAAAGCAATAATCACACAAGACAAAAGAATGCAAGGAAAATTAAAGAGATAGAGTTAAAGAAAGCTTCTCCGTTTGCAGGCATAAGCTCCATCATTACTTCTGAAACTGGACTCCTTTTGAATTCCTCTTGCAATTGTCCAAATTAAGCTCCATTTGCTCTCCTTTGGTTCTTCATGTAAAATCATTGGGTTGCCTCCCAATAAGCGCCTTTTTTTAAGAGTCTTTGGCTAGACTGCCTTAAAGAAATTATTCTTCAAGGGTGGAGGAATTATGGGTATATTCCTTCAACAAGTCCACAATGATTTTGAGAGTATCATTGATGGCTTTGAGAACTTCAAGTTGAATTTTATCAAGACTTGAAATCATCACAGGGTATGTGACGGCTTGGAATGGTGATGGCACGGGCATGGCCGGTGGTGGCACGGGCTTAACCGGTGGTGTCACGGTGAATGTAATGGCTTGGTAGTGGCGTGGCAATCGGCGGATATGGCCGGGTAGAAGCTTGAGATGGCCGGGCTGATGGCTGGCTTAACCGGTCATGAGGCGCGGCTGAGGCTTGTGGTGTCGGGCATGGCCGGGCGTGAGGCTCGGATGGCGCGGAGGAAGGCAGGCTCGACCGGGCAGGCGGCGTGGTTGGCCGGTTGTGGCGCGCGGAGGAGTCCGGGCGTGGCCAGGTAGATGGCTCGGGTGGCCGGGCCATGGCCGGGCATGTGGCTCGGGGCGGCTTGGGTATGGCCGGTTCCATCCGGGCCATGTGCGAGGATGGCCGGGCCATAGCCGGGTATTGGCCGGCTGGGTTGGCTCGATCATTGCCTTGAGCGTCTTCCTTTGGTTCCTTGGCTTCCATCTTCTACTTCTCTCCTTGTGGCTGAACTCCATGCTTATTGGCTTTTTGTTTCTTCTTTGAGGTTGAAAACTCCATCCTTCTGGATAGTTCTTCAAACGCATAATATGCATTCTCCGGGGTTTTCTTCAATATTGGAGTGCGACTAAAGGAATCAACAAGAACTCGATCTTTAAGTCCTAATCCTCCATAGAAGATTTGGATAAGAGATCTTCTATTGTATCCATGTTGAGGGCAATCGATGCACAACTTCTTAAATCTCCCCCAAAATTGGTGGAAATTCTCGTCGTAACGTTGTCGAATGTCTTTTATCCTTTGTCTTCCTTTGGCAATCTGATCAGGCTTTGTTGATGAAGATTCTCCACTGGCTTCTTTCTTAGCACTCACAACACAAACAAACTTGTTAGAGTTTAATGGCGATTGAGATGAAGTTCTAGGGTGAATCACATCACCGTCGAATTCCATGGTCAATGAACCATCGAATACATCAATCTTGGTATGGGAAGTTTTTAAGAAAGGTCATCCTAATAAAAGAGAACATTGATCCTTCGAATGTTCCATCTCCATAACGAAGATGTCAATAGGAGAAATCAAGTGTTCAACTTGAATTAAGACATTCTCTAGAACACCTTTGGGATGAACCAAAGATCCATCAGCTAACTGCAGAATCACATCAGTAGTTTTCAAAGGACCAAGATTTAAAGATTGATAAAAAGAATAAGGCATAACACTTAAAGATGCACCTAGATCTAGCATAGCATTCTCTATGACTCTTTTTCCAATAGAACAAGTAATAGAAAACGTACCTGGATCCTTGCACTTAGGAGGTAAACTCTTTTGAAGCACGACAGAGACATTAACTCCAGCACTTACCTTACCTTGTAACCTTTTCTTGTTGGTACAAAGTTGCTTAAGTAACTTTGCATAATTTGGAATTTGTTGAATAGCATCAAGAAGTGGGATGTTGACCTCAACTTTTCGAAGTATCTCCAAAATATCTGGATCATCATCTTCTTTCTTTGACTTCTTCAATCTTGATGGAAAAGGTGGTGTAGCATCAGTCTTTGAATCCTTCTTGTCAGTGGCGGTTTCCTTGGCTTTTTCCTTGGTGGTGGCGCCATCTCTTCTGGGCTCGTCTTCGATCTTGATTTCTTTGTCAGGCACTTGCAATTCTTCTTTGGTGTAGCTCGGCTCTCCTTCATCTTGTGCGGCATGGGTTGGATAGGGGTTTTCCAACTCTTTTCCACTCCTTAAAGTGATTGCACTTACGTTCTCCTTCGGAGGTACCTTTGGTTGTGATGGGATCCTTTGTTGACCTTGTGTCTTGAGCTCGCTCATGTCACTAGCCAATTGACTGATTTGTTTCCTCATCATCTCCATAGCTTCTCTCAATTGTTGCATCTCGATAGCTTGTGAAGATTGTTGGAAATTAGGCCTTTGATAATTCATTGGCCTTCCTTGATAGTTACCTTGGTTCCCATATTGTTGACTTGGTTGCTCGGCTCTCCAATAAGGTTCAGGTTTCCTTTGATATGCTCCTTGCATTCCAACAGCATTGACTTCTTGCACGGTGTGTTCCAAAGAAGGGCACTTATCAGTGTAGTGTCCTTGTTTACAAATACCACAAATCTTAGGCACACTTGAAAAATTCGCATTGAATAAATCAGTGAGTGCAGCGACTTGCTTATTTGTTTCTTGAAGTTGTTGCTCCAGTGAGGTGGAATGGGTAGAGACCTCATTGATTCTTCTTGTATCGCCTTGTCTTGGATAGTCTTCTCGAGATCCGAATTGTTGAGTGTTGGCAGCCATGTTCTCCACTAAAGTCCAAGCGTCGGTGGGAGTTTTGTCTATGAAAGCACCTCCACTTGCAGTATCTATGGAAGATCTGTCAAACGGTAGTAATCCTTCGTAGAAGTATTGGATCAACAACTGTTCATTGATTTGATGATTGGGGCAGCTCGCACATAGTGTCTTGAAACGTTCCCAATATTCATGCATTGTTTCTCCATGGCGTTGCTTAATTCCGCAAATCTCTTTCCTTATACTTGATACCTTGTGAGCAGGAAAGTACTTTTCCAAGAACAACTTCTTAAGGCTCGTCCAGGATGTGATTGAATCGGTTGGTAAGAGGTACAACCAATCTTTTGCACGATCCACAAGAGTGAATGGAAAAGTTCTTAACTTGAATTGGTCTTCAGTGATACCTTGAATATTTGTTGACGTCCAGGCAATCTGGAAATCGGTTAGATGTCGGTGAGGATCTTCTCCAGACAGACCGTGAAATTTGGGTAAAATCTTAATAAATCCAGATTTAATCTCAAAGTTTGCAGTCGTATCTGGGTATCGAATTGCTAAGCGTTGGGCATTGACGTTTGGTGCAGAAAGCTCTCTCAGGGTTTTAGGTTCTTCATTTGCCATGTCTTGTGATGATGTTGAAGCAGCAGATCTAGGAGAACTAGATTGAGAACTCGAATTGGATGGCTCCTCTTCTTGTTGTCGATTTGATTTCTCCTTCCTTAGCGAAAATAGTGTTCTTTCTGGCTCTGGATCAAATTCAAAATCTTCTTTGCCACTACTTCTTGTCTTTGGCATGCAGCTTCCTAGAAAAACTCAAAAGAAAAATTGTTAGTACTAAAAGTTCTTAAACAAAAATTAAAATTAAAGACAGAAAATAAAAGAAAATATTTTTTTTTTCTAAAAACGCAGGAACAAGAAATTTTTTTTTAGAACAACGCAAAAACCTTTTTTTTTAATGACGCAGAAACAAAATTTTTTTTTATCGACGCAAAAATCAAAAAATTAAAAACGCAAAACAAAAAGATTTTTTTTTATGACGCAAAAACACAAAACAAATTTTTTTTAGAAAAAACGCAGACTCAAAATTAAAACGGATTTTTTTTAGATCAAAAATGCAGACACGCAAACACAAAGAGAAAATTCGCGGGATTCGTCTTCAGATGAGTCTATTTTTCCTTCTCCTGGCAAATACCAGAAAAAGTTACCCTTCCCCGGCAACGACGCCAAAATTTATGATCGGTCGTCAGCAATCATAAAAATAAAATCCCAACAATCTCCTAGCTACAGTAGATAGGGCAAGTAGGGGTCGATCCCACAGAGAAGGGTGTAGACTTTATCCTAAGATACAATCCTTAAAATCTCTCAAAACAAAACACAGAAAACAGAGGTTGAAAGAAAACAATTAAACAGAAAACAATTATACTAGAAAACAAAGCAAAGTAAATTAAATCTAGATCTATGGCAGATAAGAAAGAAAACAATAATTAAAGCATACTTCTTCTCCAATGGTAGAAAACAATCAAATTGAATATGGGTCCTTGATTTAAAAGATGAATTCAATATTAAATCCTTGATGATAACTGGTCTAGGAAAAACCTAACATGCTATTTAGATAAGATTACCGGTTAAGCCTTAAATTACCCCTATTATTAACTTAACAAATCAATTACCGGTTAAGGCTTAAAGATTCACCAAGCAACAAAGCATTAAGATCAACTAATTAAATAGTTCTTTCACACATGCTTAATAAATAAAACCATACAACAATCAGATAAAATCCAATCACTGGCATGAGAAACTCATCGAAGCGAGGGTTAGTCGTCAACGATTCGCTACCAAACAATCAGACTCGAGGGTTAACTGTACCGCCTGACTTAGCAATAGATCTCTCAAATTATCAATTTATCGGCCGCATAAACCAATAAAAATCAAGGTCATGGAATAAAACAGAGTTTAACATGCTATCTATCAAAAATAAAATACCAAATTATAAGAATAGAAATCTCACCATATCAATTGATTGAATTCACCAAAGGATTAGAAGTATAAGAATTTAGCTACTCATGGATTTGGGAAAATCCATAAGCGGCATAAGAGTACTTACAGGACTAGAAGGGGCGAAAATCTCCTTGACAAAATACTAGAGTTGCCGCACCTCCCTATGGTTATAGGGGGTGGCGGCACTCTTGCCTAAACTAGAAGAAAAACTAGAAAATAAATCTAAGAGAATTATGTGAAGGTGTGGTATAAAGGTGTGTGATTTGTGATACAAGAGGTGGCTATTTATAGTGGAACTAACCCTAGGAATTCTAATCCTAACTTGGAAAGGAGTCTAGGACGGTTTAGGGTCTAACTTGGACTCCAAGTTGGATTAAAAGTCTTCCTAGAGTAGAATCCAAGTCAAAATAGGATCCTGAATTTTTGTTGAATTCGTGCAGAAACTTCAACGGCATTTTCGGGCTTGAAAACGACAGAACTGGATCTTGGACTTCAAAGGAAAGTTGTAGATCTCGGAGTTAGCTTTCCAACGAGTACTCATGGGCTTTAATCGGAGGTCTGAGCAGAAAGTTATGAATTTTCTACCAAAACTGCTCCTGAATCCTAATCCTGTTAGGTTTAGAATCGGGAATCTACGAGATTTTGATATTTCCTTGGATTTAGGAGTCATTAATTGGGATTTTAATTCCAATTAATATCTTATATGGGCTGAGTATTTTCCCATATAAATTACCCATAAATACCAAAGCTTAAGGGCTTATCCATGGCTTGTCTTCAATTAAAGCTCCAATTCTTCAATTCTTCCTCTTGAAATAAATCTTCAAAGTCTTCAAGTCTTCAATTTATCTTCAAATGGTCTTCAAACACGAACTTCGAATCTCCAAATCTATGCTCAAAATTGCTTTGCTCAAATCTGTGTAAAAAGTCATCAAAATAGCTACAAAAATAGTGAAAAATAACAATTTCTCATTTTCACATCACTTAAAGACTAAAAACACAAATATTAATAAAATAGCATATAATTAAGCATAAATGGGTCTAAAAACATAGTAAAATAGGCATAAAAATAGGGTCTTTTTTAGCTCAATCAGTCATGTTAAGTTGTATTTTCATGGAACAAACAGAGATAAACAATGAGTGCAGCAAGTTAGGCAAAGCATGCTCAATCAACTTGGAAGTCACATTTCATCATCAAATAGCATTTGCAGAGCCAACGCAAGCATTTATATTAGTAAGGTCACCTTTATAAATATTCTTACACTTCATATTAGTTTCCCTAAGCATAAGCATGCAATTGTACATAAGCATATAGTCGGTTTCAACTTCCAATTAATTTTAGCGAGCATTCATCATAATCATACATCATCAAGCATTTGACAAGGGCAGAAGGGTTTGCATAAGGCATTGAGTCAAGCAGGGCATGAAACAGACCCAAATCACAGGCAGGACACATTTTACAGACCACCAGCACCAAATCCTCAGCCCATAACTCCCCCACAACTTGTCAACCAACTCATCCCGCCAAGGGCTGCTTCACGCCCAGTCAGGGAGCCAATTGACCCCATTCCTTATACATACTTAGAATTACTACCTCAATTGGTTCAACAAAATTTGATTTGATGCATGCCATACCCACACACCCTACAGCCTCCTTACCCAGCGTGGTACAATGCCAATGCTTATTGTGAATTCCATTGTATAGCTCGAGGACATTCAACTGAGAATTGTATGAGGTTGAAGCGAGAGGTGCAAGCTCTGGTGAAGGGTGGGAAACTCAGTTTTCCAAAAACGGCACAACCGAATACAGCTGGAAATGCGCTATCTAATCATAACGGGGGCAAGTTGGGGCTGTATACGGTGGAGAATTTGTGGTAAGAGATGTCAGTAAGATTGTTATGAGGTTGAAGCGAGAGATGCAAGCTCTGGTGAAGGGTGGGAAACTTAGTTTCCAAAAGCGGCAAAACCGAATACAGCTGGAAATCCGCTACCTAATCATAACGGGGGGCAAGTTGGGGCTGTATACGGTGGATAATTTGTGGTAAGAGATGTCAGTGAGGTTTTTACTCCTATGGCGGTAGTGTATAAGGCCTTTTTGAAAGTTGGTATGATGCAATCAGGACAATATGATGGGGAGGTTAGTGGTGAAGAATGCCCCATGCACAAAGGACACACCATCTAACATTGCAAAGAGTTCAGGGCCTTTGTTCAAAAGATCATGAATGAATCCAGGATTCAGTTTTACTTTGAAGTTCTAATGGGAGAAGTCAATATGTTGACGGAAGAGCATAAGCCAAAACCATTTGTCCCCGCCTTACCAACTAGGTTGCCACCACCACCATTTGTACCAACACTCCTGATAGTGCAACCCTTTATCCCAAAACTGCCTATAGTGATGCCACATCACATGATAAGCCCAACGACACCAATGATGGTTAATCCTCCCAGGCCGTTCGCCTACGACAGCAATCGTTGTGTGCCTTGGAAATATGAAGTGAGTCTATCACCTCAGTTGGCAGAAGATCAAGGTGAAGCAGACTTGGCAAACCTGAGTGGGGTGGCAAATATGACTAGAAGTGGTCGTTGCTATTCACAACCGGTGAAGGAGATGATACATAGAGAATAAGAGTTGGAGAAGGCATGTCCTGCTGATAAGACTGCGGAGTTGGAACAATGTCAATCATCTGCTCAAGGAGAAACCAGAAAGCCAGATTTTACGGAAAACGAAGCTTGTGAATTTCTCAGGATCATAAAGCACAGTGAGTACAGTGTGGCAGACCAATTGAACAAAACGCCCATTAAAATTTCCATTTTATCTCTGCTACTGAATTCAGAAGCGCATCGGAAGGCTCTGCTGTGAGTGTTGAGTCAAGCATATGTGGACAAGGGGATCACAGTGGATAATTTGGATCATATTGTGGGGAACATCACTGCTGGTCATATCACCTTCACTGACGAGGACATCCCGCCCAGAGGGAGAAACAATTGAAAGCTCTATACATATCGGCCGAATGTAATGGGTTCCACATTGGTAGAATGCTGATTGACAATGGGTCTGCCTTGAATATTATGCCTTATCACTCATTAGATTAGTTGTTGGTAGATTTCTCCCATATCAAACCAAACAACATGATGGTGAGGGCTTTCGATGGAACAACACGCTCAGTAAGGGGTGACATTGACTACAAGAAAGTTAGCTATTTATGACAAAAGAAAATTTGTCACAAAACATCAATTTGTGTCACTTAATATGATAGGTGACGAAAACGTTTATGTCACCCCTTATGTCACCTTAGCCTCATCATTGAATGTCAGATGTGACATACATATTTATAATGTCACTGATTGAAGAATTATTAGTGACATAATAACATGTGTCATAGACCACTAGGCTTTCGTGACGATAATTTTTGTCAAAAATAAGAAATATATTTGTCACCAAACAATTGGGAATGTCACACAATGGGAAAAAAAGTTCAACATTTTGTGACGATGTAATTTTGTGATATTATTGTATGTCACAGTTTGTCCACTAATTATGTCCTTAAAAGATGAGTGTCACATTTTTTTTGTGACAAAACTAATTGCGTCATTAAAATATTTTTAAAAAATGACATTTGAGTTATATCACAAATAAAATATGTAATGTCACTAACTATTTTTTGATAATGGCAAAATGCAATAATACAATTTTAATATGCGTGACAATTTATGTCACAATTTATATTGATCTTTAGTGACAAATTATTTCTATGCCAATTTTGTCATATTAGATGATTATATTCTATGACATAATAAATTGATATAATGACAAATCTATTAATGTCATAATTTGTTCTCTTTTCTTGAATTCAAAATTTATAAAAATTAGATGAAAATAGAACAATAATAAAAACACTTAAGTTAGTAGTGAATTGTGATATGACCATATCACAATCAAAATAATTCCAACAGAATATTCAAATACTTAATATCCTAAAACAAAACACACCAATTTCCTTAATATCCTAAAACATGAAACACCAATTTCCTAAAATGTTCAAAATACATAATAATGTAGGAGTAGTTAAGGGCAAATAACACATCTCTAATAGTTTGAGGAATCAATTTCCGGTGGAGTTCCAGAATTTGCAGATTCCTCACTTGATTCACTTGATTCGCTCTCACTTGACTCATCAGATTCTACATGCAATAATAAACTTAAGTTAGTACACATTTTTTTAAACATAGATAACAATCAAGCATTACAGCGAGAAACGAGTCCCAAAACAGCAGGCGAATTAGACACCAAGAAAACAAGAAAATTTAAATCAATTTACAAAGAGCAGAAAATTAGACACCAAGAGAACAAGAAAAATTAAATCAATTTACAGCAGAGACCATCTTTAAACAAAACCAGGCCTAATAAACTTAAGCATTCATGTTTTGTTCTTTTTTCGAAAAACAAATGAGGATATGCAAAATAGAACGACAAACATACACAACAAAGCAAGAAATGAGTTCCAAAACAGCAGCACATCAGGCACCAAGAAAACAGAAGCACGTACCTGAAGGTTCGATATTTGGAACCATGATTCCAACTTCCTTTAAGGCGTTCCTCACAGCATCCATTTGTGACTTCATCTTAGCTCTCATGCCCTTTATCTTCAATTGACATTTTTTCAGCTTCATCTCAGTCTTCTTCGAACTCTTGTTGACCTCAACAACCTTCGCATTTGAAGATTTTACAGGTTTTGGCCCATATCCAAGTCCCTTGACATATCCCGGACTTGTCCCCAGCACTTTATCCATAATCTCGTCCACTTTCATCGGTTCTTTACCCTCTTCCGGAGTTTCATTCAACATTTGAATCATTTCCTCCTAACAAAAAGAAAATGTTATTTATTAAGTCATCATAAAAGAAATAATTTTTACTGGAAAAAAAAGAGATAAATTGACATACATATGCATTTTTAGCTGCTGTAGTTGACCATCCTTTTGCCTCTGAAAAGTGGGTGGCTTTAAAAAACTCAATCCTATCGGGCTCTTGCTCCTCTTTACGCTGTATAAGTGTAAACTATTAAATGTTATAAGATATATAAGTGAAATATATATACTTCAATATAAAATTGACATTCATACCAGCCTGTAACGACTTGCAACAAAGGCTCGTGAACCTTGGTTATGAATCATGGTCACGCTGTTGCACGCTTTTGCATTTTGTTCACACCTTTTCTTCAATTTTCAAAAGACAAATATATACCATTAGTATGCTAAACTTTATAGTCTAGATTATAAAGAGAACATAACATTACAGTAATAAAATATATAACCTGATATTCAGGATCACAAAACAAGTCGCAAAGGCTGTCCCAATTCTCTTGAGTCAAGTTCCCATCAACATGTTTGTTTTGACGTGCTACTTCGGTTGGTGGAAACTTCTTGAAGTGTTTGTGCAGCTTGTACCTTTGATTGCGAGATAACTTTTGTAGAATTGAGAGAACACTTTTCTTCACATATTCATCATCCATTTTCATTTGAAACTTATTCTAAAAAAACATAAATAATGCTTATCTTAGTTCAAATTAATATAAAATGAAAATCCTAAATCGTAAACAGAGAAAAAAGAATGAATATTACTTACATTAAGCCTCTCTAATGCAGATTGCATGTTATTCTCAGTCAATTCTGTCCATTTGCTTGGGACAGGAATAAAATGACGAGATATCACCCCAATCTCTGAGGACAGCTTCGCAGATTGCACCTCACAAATTGGTCTACCTTTACCTTCTGGTATATCGATCACCAATTTGTTTTTCCCTTTCATCATCCTTTCAAGTCCTTGTCTGGTTGTTGGACCACAAACACTTTTGGAGCTCGATATTTCAACTGCATGACATAATAATAGGTATACAACTAATAAAATAATAGCCAAGTAAAAATTAATTATGCTTTTTTTGTGAAATTACTTGTTTACTTACCAAGGTTAGGCGGGAGTGACTCTTCAACATTATGATTTGTCATCGGTTGACCTTCTCTTCGAGTGGATACAGTTTGTGCATCTCCAATAGTAGGGGGTTGCACTTCTTCTCCAATAGCCCTTGGCGCTTGTTCTCCAACAGCCCTTGGCGCTTGTTCTCTAACAGCCCTTGGTACTTGTTCATTTGCAGCCCTTTTTGAGCGCTTTCCCGGTGCCATCTATTTTTTTATAACGTAACAAAAGAAAGTTATTAATAAAAGAGACCATGATACATCTTAGCAAACCCAAGTGCCAACAAAAAAAAATAATTAAGCCAAATTTGACAATCAAATAGCGGAGTAAAAAGGAAAAGGAAACAACCAGAAACTGTAACCTTGAGAATAAAAATGAAGCCAACATCATTAACAAGATAGAAGTACGAATTTATGGAACCTAGAAACCCAAAAAATGTTCACCAAAGCAAAAACAGTCTAAATACATAACCAACTTTGCAGGGAAGACATGGGAAGATCGACTTAATTCCAGGAAATTAAAGCTGCTTTTACACAACAATTTAACAATAAGCCATCCAACTCAAACTCAATTGATTAACATATCTGACTTTTATTGATCCTTCTAATTTATATTCCATAATTTTTTTCTCCAATCTTTTCTATCGGCCCACTTTTACCTGTTATAATTCCAAGCACCAATATTAGTGCTGATTGGACAAATCCTAACTTCTTTTAGTAAAACATGAAAGAGGATTTGGGAAAGCACATTGACTACCAATGAGACAACAGTGGAAAGAGAAATATATATATATATATATATATATATATATATATATATATATGCAACAAAAGTGTAGAAGGAGATTTTGCAGAAAACAATTTTTGACCAAGTTAAGAATTGCTACAACTTTTAGCATCCCTAAAAGCAAACAATCAATTTGTATAAATAGCATGTCACATCAAACTAAGGTTAGCATATGATGTAACACAACATGTGACTCAAGAAATAGCAATCATTGAAAATTATAGAATACCTGAAGAGCACTGCTAAAATATTGAAAAGTTGAAAGGAAAAATACCTTAGATTCTATTATACCTGTTTTGGAGACTTCAAGTTGATGTAGAACCAACACTTACTGCGTTCCTGAATAGTTTCAAGAGAAACGAAAATTATATTTAATTTAGTATAGGAGTAGATGTAGTGTGCTAAAAGAACTGGAGACAGTTACGCAAAACTGGCAGAAGTGTTTACAATTGCAATCTCTTTTGTGGGAAAATATGGCGCCCTTGAAAAAATAAATTAGCGTTTGGCATTTTTTTTTTGAAAAAAAAGGAAATAACTTAGTGGTAAACGTTGTAGTTTAAGGGATATATAATTTTGATTATATATATATATATAATACTAAAATAAGCTCATATAGAACTTTAGTATTGTATTAAAAAACGTTGATATTTAGCTATAGGGTTTAGAAAATAGTTGTATTAAGAAAAAAACCAGATTTTAATTTGGATAATACTAAGAATTATCTTTTTATATATATACTTATATAGCATGAAAAATAAAACCCCTAATATTTTTCCTACAATTTGGATTCATATAAATCTCTATTGCAATTTATTTTACAGCAAAATATTAGTATCAAAAGAATAAAAATCAATTAACTAACCCAATTTTAAATTTTGTACTAAAATTTATCGGCCTGCGCCATTGCCTCGGACCACCATTGAAGCCACAATCCAAACTTATCTTCATAATCTGCCAAATACAAATGGCAAAACAATCATGAAACTCAAGACCCATGATTTCTATTGAACAATAATTGGAGAAGATTTGATGTAAGAACGTGTGAATAAAAATGGGAAAGATTTCTATTGAACAATAATTGGAGAAGATTTGATGTAAGAATGTGTGAATTAACATGGGAAATATGGGTAGTCGAGGTAAGGTTTCTTACTGAAATTCTGTTGACAAAAGAAAACTTGAGGAAACGGTGGAAGATGATTAGATTCTTCATGCTTGAATTCTGGATTAGAGCCACACATTGAGTCTGGATTAGAGCCACGCTTTGAGATTTGAGAAACAAAAGATGAAATCAACATTGATGATGTTCTTCGACAAGCTCTGGTCTTTGGTCCCTCAAGATGCTAAAGAAAAGGCTAAGGGTACCAAGGATTCAGCTCCTTTGATCGATGTTTAGTTAGTTTAAGGCGGCGGGGCTCTGGTTTCTTCTTTTAAGTTTTAAGTCAGGTTTAAGGTGTATGCTTTAGGGTGGATTTTAAGTAATTTAATTATTATTATTATTATTATTATATAATATATATTTCTGATTTCTTGTTCTTTTCAACAGTACCAGCATCTATGATGTTAGGATCAATATCAGTTCTATTCAGGGGACCTTCAAACTCTTCCACTTGCACAAATCTTTCGGTTTCAGATATCTCAATTTCTTGATAGATTTCATTGTCTAATTCAGACTCTTCTAACATCTCTTCCACCTCAAAAACATCAAACACATGTCTATGGTTAAACTTTTGCACAACTCGCCAATCTTTCCCCAACTTAGTGTCTGACAAGTAAAACACCTGTCTTGCTTGAAATGCTAAAACGAATGGATCATTACCATACCAACATTTATTAACATTAATGCTTAAAAGATGACCATCTCGATGTATTCTTTTCTTCCTAGGATCAATATCAAACCAATTACACTTAAATACCACAGCATGACAATCTTTTATATAATCCAGTTGATAAATATATGTGAGAATACCAAAGAAGTCAATGTCCTCAGTTTCGTGATTACCTTCAACCAAAACACCACTATTTTGACTTTTAAGGAAGCTATCTCGATCTCTTGTGTGGAATCTAATGCCATTGACAATGCAACCCGTGAATCTTCTCACACGTTAATCAGGACAACAAGCTAATGCATACAACTGATCAGATATGTCCACACCTTGATTCCGCAAGTTGGTTACCTTGAATTTGGAGGATTAAAAAATTATGAGATAAACACCCAGACAACCACAAAGGAAATTCCAGCAAAAAGGAAATTTTTTACCATCTCACTTACATGCTTTTCAAACCATATAGGGAATTGTTGTCGATGTCGTTCTTCCACAGCCAACGTACTTTCCAATTGAAGTGCCATTTTATGCTCGCTAAAACAATATGCTTATTAATACAAAATCATGATAATTTGCTACTTATGTAACTGAATCAACTATAGATTTAACTTACTTTTTTAATGGTTGAGTATATACCATTTAATCATTTCAAACTCTTCATCTACCAAAAGACCAAATTTCCAAGCTCCAAAAGGGCGAATATTTTTTTGAGAAAATAGCCAACCCTTCATTAGAATCTTCTTTTCCTCCATCAAAGTTTCTTTCTGCTCGATTGAACTTAGTCTCAACATCAGAAATATACATCGAACAAAATGTCAAACACTCGTTTGACAAATACGTCTCTGCAATAGATCCTTCTGGATGAGCTTTATTTCGAACATATCGTTTTAAACTACCTAGAAACCTGTCAAGTTCAACAAACAAAATATAGTGAGCTCTCAACAATAAGTTCTCATGTAAATATCAATCAAACTTATCAAATACACAACCTTTCAATTGGAAACATCCATCTATATTCTACAGGTCCTCCAAGTATGGCCTCACGTGGCAAGTGGATGGCTAGATGGACCATTACATCAAAGAAGGCAGGCGGGAAAATTTTTCCAAGTTTACACAAAATTAAGACAATTTCATCTTGCAGCACCTCCAACTCTTTTTTCTTTAATGTCTTGCAACATAAACTTTGCAAAAAAATGACCAAGCTCATCCAAGGCAGACAACAGCTCCTTCGAAACATATTTACGCATGCCAACCGAAAGAATTCTCTATAAAAGGACATGGGAATCATGACTCTTCAACCCTGAAACTTTACCTTCTTCAGAATTTGCACAACATGAAATGTTGGATGCATATCCATCAGGAAACTTCACTGATTTCAAGAATTCCCAAAATTCTTTCCTTTCATCTTTCGATAAAGTGTACGAAGCTGGGGGCATCATATACGAGCCATTGGAAAGTTTTTGCAAATGCAACTCTTTTCTAATTTTCATATCTTGCAAATCCAACCTTGTTTGTAATGTATCCTTAGTCTTCCCCTCAATACTCTACATAGTACCTAACATATTATCACAAATATTTTTCTCAATGTGCATGACATCTAGATTATGCCTAAGCAACAATTTCTCCCAATATGGCAGCTCAAACAAGATGCTTTTTTACCTCCAATTCAACTCCACAACTGTATGTTGTTTTCTTTTCTTATTCCTCGGGTGCTTTCCAGGTACATCACTTCTTAACAGCTCTTTGATACTCTATAATTGTTCTAACAAGTCACTACCAGTATATTCCTTGGGCTTTGGCCTCACTTCTTTATTACCATCAAATAATTTGCTATTCCGCCAACGATGATTAGGAGGCAAATGTCGACGATGATCCATAAAGCCAATTTTATTTCGTAATTTCCTAGATGGAGCATCTTTGTTGCAAACTGGGCATGCCAAGTACCCTTTCGTACTCCAACCAGATAAGTCCTCATAAGCTGGAAAATCATTTATAGTCCATAAAACAGCTGCATGCATCTGAAAATTCTGTTTTGAATGGGCATCATAGGTCTTCAGTCCATTTTCCCATAACTCTTTCAACTCATCTATCAATGGCCTCATATAAACATCAATATCTTTCCCCGGAGAATTTCGACCAGGAATTAGCAAAGACATCATCAAATAAGGCTCTTTCATACAAATCCAAGGTGGAAGATTGTATGGCATAAAAATTACCGGCCACATGCTATATGAAGTGCTCATGTTGCCAAATGGATTGAACCCATCCGTAGCAAGGCCAAGCCGTACGTTTCGGGGATCTTGTACAAACCATTCATTCTCCTTGTCAAATTGTTTCCATGCCTGATCGGTCGTCAACAAATCATAAAAATAATCCCCACAAAACCTAACTAAGTAGATAGGGCAAGCAGGGGTCGATCCCACAGAGAAGGGGAATAGACTTTATCCAAGATTAACTTTTACTAAAAATTCCTTAAGAGTTTTGTCTAGAAACAGGGGATTAAAACTAAAAATTAAAATTAACTAAGAAAGCAATCAAGAAAATTGTAGAAAACAATTGATAAGATAGCAGTGAATAAACTAGAAAATAATTGATAAAAACCTCCAATGTAGAATTAATATCCCTCTTGACAATTATAACATGGATCATTGATTACTAAAAATTATGAAAACAAAGAATAGCTTGTTGGAATTAAATCCTAAATCACCTTAATTAGATAAGATTACTCGTCAAAGCTTAAATTACCCCTTTTTCCTCCTAACTAATCAATTAGCCGTCAAGTCTTAAAGATTTGCTAGGAATCAAAGCATTAAGAACTAGTAATTTATACAAGCACAAAGAGCAATTTCTTACTCAACGTTCCTTATCTCCCTTGGAAGAAGCTTCCGCTCTCAACCAATTGCTACAAACAACCAAGCCTGGACGTCAATCCGCGACTTAATCTAGCTAATGTTAACTTAATTTATCAAGAAAGTGTCGACCCAATCCATCAAAACAAGCAACATAGAATTAAAACAAAGATCAAAGGAATACTCTAACAATTTTCATATATAAGCACAAAATCTCACCATTATATAAGTCAAGAGATCAATTAAATTCTACATTGGAGAAAAGAAAAGGATTACTCACTCATGAATTGAGTGAGCATCCAAAGAATAAGAAGAAAACTTACAGAACTTTGGGGCGAAATCCTCCTCTTGAATAACCTAGGGTTTCCGCCACTCTCTATGCAAAGAGAGGGTGGCGGCACCCAAGCCCTAAAACTAGAAGAAAAACTAGAACTAGAAGAGAAAAAGAAGAAGAGAAAATTATATGTGTGTAGGTATGTGATTTGTGTTACAGGAGGTGGCTATTTATAGTGGAAATAACCCTAGGAATTCCAATCCTAACTTGGAAAGGGGTCTAAGTCGGTTTTGGGTCTAACTTAGACTCCAAGTTGGATTAAAAGTCTTCCTAGAGTAGAATCCAAGTTAAAAGAGGATCCTGAAAAAATATTGATTTCATGCAGGGACTTCGACGACACTTTTGGGATTGAAAACGGCAGAACTGAGTCTTGGACTTCAAAGGAAAGTTGTAGATATCGGAGTTAGATTTCCAACGAGGACTCATGGGCTTCAAACGGAGGTCTGAGCATAAAGTTATTATTTTTCTATCAAAACTGCGCTGAATCCTAATCCTGTTAGGACTAGAAGCGGAAATAAGCGGAAATTGGATATTTCCTTGGATATAGGCGGTATTAATTGAGATTTTAATTCCAATTATTACCTTATATGGGCTGACTATTTTCCCATATAAAATATCCAAAAATACCAAAGCTTAAAGGCTTATCCATGGCCTGTCTTCAAACCTTCGCAATTAAAGTTCCAATCTTCAATTCTTGCTCTTGAAATAATTCTTCAATAGTCTTCAAGTCTTCAAATTATCTTCAAATGGTCTTCAATCACGAATTTCGAATCTCCAAATCCATACTCAAAATTGCTTAGTCCATATTTGAGTAAAAAGTCATCAATTTAGCTCCAAAAAGAGTGAAAAACAACAAGTCTCCATTTTTCTTGTCTTCAGGACCTAAAAACACAAATACTTATAAAATACGGTTAAATCACACATAAAAATGGTAAAAAGCATAGGAAAATGATCATAAAAATAGGGTGTTTTTGGCTCAATCATAATTTCTCCCACATTAAACCTTTGCTAGTCCCTAGCAAACTAGTACAGAAAAACTTAAGAAAACAAAAACCAAGACTAATGCAAATAAGATTCCACTTTCGTAGGTGTACGGCGGCAGTTAGCACGTGACGCAAGCCATTTAAACCTGAGACTGATAGAGGTACTCAGGAGGTGTTATGTCACTTGAGGGTTTACTTAACTAGGACGATACCCACAAACATGTTTAGACTAACTCGATAGACTCATGGGTTAGTATGAAAAACAGAACAAATTTTGTACAAATCTATGTTTAAATCCATTCTTTTCAAAAAATAAATTTTAATGCATACACATATCAATGATTAATGCAATCATGAAATCAAAATAACAAAGAATAATAAGAGCACTTAATTCAACAGATCAAGAAATAGCAAGCATCTTTATTCTTAAGTAACCATAATTAAAGTAGTTCTAATCACTTACCATTCATCACATCCTATAACTACTTCTTTCCATAACCTTATGTCTTCATCTTTATGTCTATTATTCAAAGGAATGCATATCATGGATACAAATCAAGGGTTTTCGTGGGTTATAATAGATTTTCAAATGGTAATTAGTTTTTAGAAAATTGAGGTTACTAACCTCGAAGTGTTCATGATTTGGGGTTACTAACTCCCAATTTTGAGGCTACTAGCACTCTAGAAGGACTCCTTCTTTTTTATTTTTTTTTTTCAGAGGGACAATATTTCTGCAATTCCATGCTTCTTATCCTCTTTCCAAGGGTTACTAACTCTTTTTTGTTTAAGAAAAGAGTGACAACAATGGATTGAAATTTTTTTATTTTTTTTAGCAGAAATACCTCTTCTCCTCTTGCATGAAAACACTTCTTTTTATGAAAACATTTTTTTAACTACCCTTTTATATAAGTAGTCCCCCACACTTATTCTTGACATATCCATAACATACTTTCATAATTGTAATTTCAATAAAAATTAAACACAAGTTCTATAAATAGATAATCATAGAAATAATGAACAATAGGCTTTTATCACAAACTCTAATTATACCTAATAAGAAATAAGATAACATGCTGAAAATCAATCAATCAAATAAAGCATTCTTAAAAATTCTAAGCATTCATCAATCATAGTCAAATTAATCACTTAATACATGCATGAAAAATTCAAAATTGTGCAAAATTTTCATGGATTTTTATGCATGTAGACTTTCCATTAGACTCTCTCCCCCACACTTAAAAGACACATTGTCCTCAATGTGAATGCACATGTGTGTGTTATGTTCCTCATAAGTGTGATGACTAAGTAGATGTGCTAATGAAATACTTGACTCACAAAGAAAGTATGCATCCAATGAAGTAATTCAAGCAATTCAAAGCATTAATCATAACAATCATAGCATAAGTCATTATAAAGATCTAAATCAAAGCATAGAAAACATAGAAAACAACTAATTCAAATCAAGGAATAGGCAATCAATCAAAGCAAAATAATGCAAAGAAAAAGTAAATGGAGATGAGTTTAAGAAAGCTTCTCTATTTATGTGGCGTGGATGGCCGGTGGTGTAGCTCGGGCATGGCCGGCCGAGCTAGCTAAGTTGGCTCGATCATAATTTGGCTTCCATCCTTTGCTCCTCTCCTTCGAACTTCCATTCGGTTTCTTTTGCAAATGTTCAAAAAGCTCCAATTGTTCGACTTGTTTCCTTAATTTGAAATCCTAAAAAGAAAAAGAAAAACAAAACTAAAAAGAAAATTAACATGTAAGTAAATTCTTGGGTTGCCTCCCAAGCAGCGCCTTTCTTTAATGTCTTTGGCTAGACCTTCCTTCATCTCCCTTTGTTAGGGTGGATCATACCATTTCAAAGCATAAAACAAATATGATGAGATTGGAAGAATATGAGCACAAAAATATGAAGGTAAAAAGAAGAGATAAGGAAAGAAATCACCAATTTTGTTGAGGGCGACTCCATGAATAGCTAGGAATGACAATGCCATCTTTGTCGCCGTGAGAGGTTGATGCAATGGTTGCTTTCGGCATTCTTGATTGGCATTGTTCTCGTCTCGCCTTTGGAAAGTGTCCTCGTCTTGGAAAATTTTCTTGTCCTCCAGAAAGAATTGATCCATAGGTATCCAATCCTCATATTTGATCTCTCCAAAGCTCCCATGTTCAAGAAACTTGTTGATTCCCAAGAAATCTTGATCTTCATGTTCCAAGAGTTAGTTATCAACAAGATTCAGCACACTTGTTTCGTTCAACTCAAGGTGTCCAAGTTGTTCATCATCTGGTGGCTCATCTTCTAGTTTGGCACGGCTTGGAGGAGAAGGTGGAAGGATGTCCATCTTGATATCTTCTTTCGGTGCTTCTGATTCGTCTTGTGCAATCTTGGGATCCTCTGTTGGTAAAGCTTTAACGTTGCTTGGTTCAGATTGGACAGGTTCTTCCCTTGATGATGTTGCCTCGATCTCTTCTTTGGAAACTTCTTTAATTGCAGCAATCAAAGGGATGTTTACCTTCTCCTTCTTTTGAAGTGAATCCTCTTGGCTTTCTTCACGACATGTTTTTCTTTGTGGTGCAAACCTTTGAGGAAACGGTGGTGGACCGTAAGTGGTCTCCATCTTCTTCATCCCTTCGAATCTTGATGTAGGTCGAGAAGCTCTTGGCGATGAAGTGGGTTGTTCCTTCTTAGATACAGCAACTTGTGGTGTTTCAGCAGAGAAAGCAGGTACAGAAGGTGGTGCCACTGAAGGTGGAGACGGAACATCATGCAATTCCATCTTTCGTGCATCCCATTGTTGAGTTCCTTTGATTGAATTGACTCCATGTCCTTGTATGTTCTTACCCATGTGTCTTTGAGGTACATATGAAGAGTTTTGGAAAAAGGCTTGCTGGATACTCATGAAGTCGGCAAACATCTTTGCTAGATTTCCGCATTGAGCAGTTAACTCCTTCAACTCCTTGCGGATCTCTAATATCTCTGACTCCTTTGTTGTGTCAGCATCATTGGTTATGCTGAATTGATGAATGTTCTCGGTCATGGTGTCGAGCAGCTTCCTTGCTTCTTCAGGAGTCTTGAGAATCAGACTTCCTCCACTAGCGGCATCAATGTAAATTTGATCCTCATAGAAGAGCCCATCATAGAAATTCTGAATCAAGAGTGCTTCACTAAGGTTGTGGTATGGGCAACTTGCGCAGATTTTGTTGTACCTCTCCCAGTATTGGTGCCACTTTTCATTGGGTAGCTGTTGACAAGAGCTTATTCTTTTTCTGACATCAGCTCGCTTCGCTTCTGGAAAATATTTGTTCAAAAATGTTGTCTCTAATCCCTTCCATGAAGTTATGGATTTCGGTGGCAGTCTCAAAAACCAGCTTTTTGCTTTTCCTTCCAGAGTGATTGGAAAAGTTCGAAGCTTAACTTGTTCTTCGGGCATCCCAGTAATTGCAGCACACTTGATAAAGAAACTTCGCAGGTGTTCATGAGGATTCTCATAGTGTTCTCCTAGGAAAATTGGCAACATGCGGATCACTCCTAGCCTTAGTTCGTAGGACATATCCATTGGTGGATAATCAATACAAAGGGATGACACTTTACAATTGGAATTCAACTCCCTTATCGAACGTGATTGCTCCATTAGATCTTCTTCTAGAAAAACAAAAACTCAAAGAAAAATTAGTAGTAACTGTTCTTAAACAAAAATTAAAAGCAGAAAAATAAAAGAATATATATATATATATATTAGAAAACGCAGAAAACTCTTTTTTTTTTTTCAAAAACGCAAAAACAATTTTTTTTTCCGAAACGCAAATTTTTTTTTTCAAAAACGAATTTTTTTTTTTAGGAAAAAAAAAAACGCAAAAAAAGAAAAATTCTAGAGAAGATTAATTCTTGGATCTATTCCTTACTTCCCCGGCAACGGCACCAAAATTTATGATCGGTCGTCAACAAATCATAAAAATAATCCCTACAAAACCTAACTAAGTAGATAGGGCAAGCAGGGGTCGATCCCACAGAGAAGGGGAATAGACTTTATCCAAGATAAACTTTTACTAAAATTTCCTTAACAGTTTTGTTTAGAAACAGGGGATTAAAACTAACAATTAAAATGAACTAAGAAAGCAATCAAGAAAATTAAAGAAAACAATTGATAAGATAGCAGTGAATAAACTAGAAAATAATTGATAAAAACCTCCAACGTAGAATTAATATCCCTCTTGACAATTATAACATGGATCATTGATTACTAAAAATTATGAAAACAAAGAATAGTTGGAATTAAATCCTAAATCACCTTAATTAGATAAGATTACTCGTCAAAGCTTAAATTACCCATTTTTCCTCCTAACTAATCAATTAGCCGTCAAGCCTTAAAGATTTGCTAGGAATCAAAGCATTAAGAACTAGTAATTTATACAAACACAAAGAGCAATTTCTCACTCAACGTTCCTTATCTCCCTTGGAAGGAGCTTCCGCTCTCAAACAATTGCTACAAACAACCAAGCCTGGACGTCAATCCGCGACTTAATCTAGCTAATGTTAACTTAATTTATCAAGAAAGTGTCGACCCAATCCATCAAAACAAGCAACATAGAATTAAAACAAAAATCAAAGGAATACTCTAACAATTTTCATATATAAACACAAAATCTCACCATTATATAAGTCAAGAGATCAATTAAATTCTACATTGGAGAAAAGAAAAGGATTACTCACTCATGAATTGAGTGAGCATCCAAAGAATAAGAAGAAAACTTACAGAACTTTTGGGTGAAATCCTCCTCTTGTATAACCTAGGGTTTCCGCCCCTCTCTATGCAAAGAGAGGGTGGCGGCACCCAAGCCCTAAAACTAGAAGAAAAACTAGAACTAGAAGAGAAAAAGAAGAGAAAATTATATGTGTGTAGGTATGTGATTTGTGTTACAGGAGGTGGCTATTTATAGTGGAAATAACCCTAGGAATTCCAATCCTAACTTGGAAAGGGGTCTAAGTCGGTTTTGGGTCTAACTTAGACTGCAAGTTGGATTAAAAGTCTTCCTAGAGTTAAATCCAAGTTAAAATAGGATCCTGAAAAAATCCTGATTTCGTGCAGGGACTTCGACGGCACTTTTGGGCTTGCAAACGGCTGAACTGGGTCTTGGACTTCAAAGGAAAGTTGTAGATCTCGAAGTTAGCTTTCTAACGAGTACTCATGGGCTTTAAACGGAGGTCTGAGCAGAATGTTATTATTTTTCTACCAAAACTGCGCTGAATCCTAATCCTGTTAGGACTAGAAGCGAAAATAAGAGGAAATTGGATATTTCCTTGGATATACGCGGTATTAATTGGGATTTTAATTCCAATTATTACCTAATATGGGCTGACTCTTTTCTCATATAAAATATCCAAAAATACCAAAGCTTAAAGGCTTATCCATGGCTTGTCTTCAATCCTTCGTAATTAAAGCTCCAATCTTCAATTCTTGCTCTTGAAATAATTCTTCAATAGTCTTCAAGTCTTCAAATTATCTTCAAATGGTCTTCAATCACGAACTTCGAATCTCCAAATCATACTCAAAATTGCTTAGTCCATATTTGAGTAAAAAGTCATCAATATAGCTCTAAAAAGAGTGAAAAACAACAAGTTTCCACTTTTCTTGTCTTCAGGACCTAAAAACACAAATACTTATAAAATAGGGTTAAATCACACATAAAAATAGTAAAAAGCATAGGAAAATGATCATAAAAATAGGGTCTTTTTTGGCTCGATCAATGCCTCACCATCTGCTGGATGCCTTAACATGTCATCATCAATCCTTTTTTCTTTGTGCCACCTCATGTCTCGTGCTGTTTTCCTAGATATAAACAACTTTGGCAGTCTTGGTTTTAGTGGGAAATAACGCAATACCTTCCAGGGGATTCCCTTACATCCATCATTGACTTTCCACCTAGATGTGCCACATTGTGGACATTCTTGCCTTTCTTTAAACTCTCCTTAAAACAGAGCACAATCATATTTACAGGCATGAATTGTCTCGTAAGAAAATCCCAAATTTTTTAGCATGCGTTTTGCTTCGTAGTAGGAAGCAGGGATCGAACTTTTAGGAAAAGTACTCCGTAAAAATGTTAACAGCATGTCAATCGATGAATTGCTCCAACGATTATACACTTCCAAATGAAGAAGTTTGACAACAAAAGATAACCCGGAGCTATTGCTACAACATGGTGATATTTCAGCTTGTGCTTCCTTTAGTAGTTCTTTAAACACCTCGCCTTCTGACTTTTTGAAGTCGAAACTAGCACTCAAACTATTTTCTATTTGGACTTCATCTCTTCCAGGGAACCTATCTTCTAACATATCATGTAGACCATCATTTCCTTCATGCTCATGATTTATGCTTCCATAATCATGATGACTAGTATGACCATAGTCCTGATCTTTAACATTTGGAATACTAAATTCAGACTGCTCACCATGGTAAATCCAATTAGTATAGCTCTCATATATCCCTTTTAATATTAAATGGTCTTCCACTTCATCCTGACTAAAGCAAATTGCATTGCAACAGGTTCGACAGGGACATCGAATGGTACACTGACTTCCCATATTATCACTTACAAATTGCATGAAACTTTGAACTCCAGACAAGTAATTTTCTGAAAATTTTGGCTCTTTCATCCAACTTTTATCCATAATTGACCCTAAAGATCAATGCTTACATGATTAGTAAAATGTAAGGCTATCTTGTCTAAGGTAAAACAGAGAAAAAAAATACACATACTCAGATTATAATAACTGGATTACTAAACACCGCCCCCCTTTTTACACTTTTGCCCTTTCTTCATATTTTCTTCAAACTTTCTAATTTCAAGAACACTCAAGAACATTTCTAATCTTCAAGAACGCTAAAGAACGTGGAATAACCAATAACTCCGGAAATGGATTCAAACGAAAATTTATAATTAATAATTAAAAAATAAAAATAACCATG